>JACCPG010009419.1:0-27027 GCA_016069955.1 Drepana arcuata | reverse complement strand
AGGAGTTGCATTAGAGACGCCGACAAGAGCCCAGCTCTTAAAGCAAAGGTGTCTGTCGTGGCGTATGAGGAGGTCAAACATATTGCGCTGGGCAGACTATGTTACACGCGCTGTGTAAATTGCCACCAACGCCATCTATCGACAACGTTCAACCAAACTCACCCTGTTTCTGTTCAACTGGCTACCATCCTCCCCGCCGCCGTTACTCTTATCACAATCGACCTTCTCCATCGCTTATTGGTAACTGAAAATACAGAACATTCAATGCTTCTTCATGCCTAGGCACAATAGTCCTTATAGTAATAGTAATAACACACTCTTTTCACTGACGAGATCGATGATCGCAAGTAGCCGTTACTCAAGCACGACTACACTGCTACATACGCCTTTGAATTGCTTCTCAGACGTATGCAGGTTTCCTCTCGATGTATTCCTTCACCGTAAAGCTCGTGGTGTGACTAATCACTGTACTTATACATACATATCATCACGCCGAGTCAGGCAGAGAGATTAGATCACCAGTTCTCTCTAGACTTACATACCTCTTTCGTATCGTCCACATTTATTGGTCTCTTCATACATGCTCGCCGGTTTCGAGTACTCTTGACGCTCATAAAACATACTTAACGGTAGTGCCATCCACGAATACGCGCCCCACCAATTTGTAGTCGTGAGGGTCGCGGGATGCGTGCAGTATGACCCGAGTCTATTAATTGTAGTGTGCGTGTGCACTCATAGGTAATCAGTGTGTACCGACAATACTCAAACATTAGTGGAAGGTTGCACACTTACACTATACACTGTAGGGAAGAATAGTGGGGCGCGTCTTCGTCGATGGCACAATCTATATATAAAAGTAATAAAAAAAAATTGCATACCTCAAACAGACTTCCTCAAAAGTTACTGTCCTAAAACACCGAAATATTTAAAAACAATAACAACGAGATTTTTTATTTTTAATTAATACTTTTTTTTCTATATTATTAAGGATAAGATTGGACCGATGAAGGTTTACTACTGCTACTTTTGAAGGCAACTAAGTATTTTATCTAATATATATATTTATGTAATTATTATTATTATAATATTACTTTGTTTCAACTATTAATAATCTCTCGAAAAACCTATTAAAGCCTCTTTAGAAAACGTTACTACAAAAAAACTGGTTGCAAATTTGCTTTTAAATTTTTTAACTTTTTTTTTATTTTGGATTTTAAAATGTTTTTAGAACACATGTGCGGTGTATAACTGTGTAAGCTCGATGTTTTTCTTTTTAATTTTTAACTTTTTCACGACTGGTAACCCTGGACGGTGTATGACGGAGTGCATTTTTTTATATGTTATACCAGAGTGGCGATAGGAGAAAAATACTGCACGTTGGTTTTTAGCCTTCGCTTTTTCACTGTACTGGACGCCATAAATCTGTAGAAAAAGAAAGAAAAAACATTTATATACCTAGTCCTGCGTATTAAAAGCACTTACCTACATAATATAATAAACTAGCTTATGCCCGCAGCTTCGCCCGCGTGGAGTTCGAAAAAGTAGCTTATGTATTTTTGGAATCGGTTCAGCCGCTATGCCGTGAAAGAGCATCATACTTTATAATATTAGAACTTTTAATTTTCGGGATAAAAAAAGTAGCCTATGTCCTATTCCTAGGTATAAGCCATCACGATTTCAACTTTCAGCCAAATCGGTTCAGCCGCTTGGCCTTGAAAGAACCGCAAACATCCAAACTTACAAACTTTCACATTTATAATATAAGTAAGAACTAAGATAAGATAAATAAATACCTTGGGACAATGCCACACAAGTTGACCTAGTCCCAAATTAAGCAAAGCTTGTGTTATGGTAACTAGACAACGATATATTTACTTATATAGATAGATATATACATATACCGGAGCCGTGGTGGGCGAATAAAAGATCACAAAGATCGCAAGTACGAATCCTGACTGAACCAATAAGTTTTTCTGAACTTAAGTACAGTACAGTGATCAGTCACACCACGAGCTTTACGGTGAAGGAAAACATCGAGAGGAAACCTGCATACGTCTGAGAAGACATCAAATGGCGTATGTATAGTCGTGCTCGCCATCTGTCACGTTGGCCCCTCGAATATATCTCCGGCGGAAAGTGATCGTGTAGATACTACCTACACACCTCTGGCTACCCCTTCGGGGACCCTTGTGGAAAGGCGTGAATATACATATTAGATAACCCCGTTTTTGCTGTATTTATTTATTCAAGAGAGGTACGGCATAACGGGTTTCCCGTTCAAATTCGGAGCTGCCCGACTGGGGCAGGACCTCCACCTTATAGAAGTCCGTAGCCAAATAACACAATTTATTGTGTTGTGTTGCTACGTGGTGAATAAGGTTTCCAGTAATGAGCTCCTTGGGGAGGGGGGAGGGTTGTTACATTGTGTTGGAAGCAGAGGGATTAAACCCATTACGCTGCCAACACACTATAACTCTCCGAACACAGAGTGGCAACACGCAAGTGATACTTCGGTATCGTGAGCGTAAATAGTCTGCGGTAACAGTTTCCCATCAGGTGGGCCGTATGCTTGTTTGCCACTATTGTTGTATAAAAAAAAAAGAAATGTATATGTCAGACACATTTAACAATCGCGAGGTATAACATAGCATAGTATAGCATTCTAGATAACAGTACCGTAACAACCGAGTCTAATGTACATAATAATAATAATAATTAAAAAACACGCTTATCACCCCACTATCAGACCCCATTAAAATGCATTAATTATGAAAAAAAAAAAAATGAACAATATATTTTTATTTAAATATTATTCATGACAATTTATTTACGGCGCTGGACTCGCCATCTTTCACGTTGGCACCTAAATTATATCTCTGGCGGAAAGTGGGTGTACGTATACACCTCTGCCAACCCTTTGGGGATCCGTGTGGGAAGGGGTGAGGACATATATTATTCTATAGAAGATTATATTCTATGCAAGATAAGTTTAAATAATTAATTTACTACGCTACCAAAACGATCACGACAGAATATATACCGAGCTATATCTGGGGCAATATAGAAAAATATAATAGAAAATATTCCTGCAGGGTCGAAAACACGCGAGCGATACCTCTGGTATTGCAAGCCTACATAGGCGGCGGTAACCGCTTACCATCAGGCGGAGCGCGTTCGCCCCTTGCTTGCTATGTAATAAGTGGCATAAAAAAATTTCGAAACACGACATTTCCAACTTGGGCCTGGAAAATGATAAAGAAACTTGTGACGCATCGCGCAAGGAGCCGCGGCCCTGACCTATAACCCCCACCTAGTCCAAGGTCACCATAGAAACTGACTCATCACTTCCAAGTAACACGTGTATTCCTGTAAATTCTTTTAAACCACATGTTTAGCAAAAGTACTCGAAACCGACGAGCATGTATGAAGAGACTGATGAATGTGGACGAAGCGAAAGAGGTATGTAAGTCTAGAGAGAACTGGCGCTCTATACTCTCTGCCTACCCCGCTAGGGACTCGGCGTGATGATATGTATGTATGTATGTAAGTTTAGCAAAAGAGCCGCCTGACTTCGCAACACGACCCTGGGGGAATCTTTTCACATCCTTCTCGGATCTTTTGTTGCCTATTGATTCGATAAAATTAATATATTAATATGTAAATACAAGTAATTTTATTGTAGACCACAAAAAGAGAGAGGACTCTTCTAATACAGGTTCTTGGAACTTAAAAGAAGAGATCCCAAACCATGTAATATTATGATCTTGTAATTAATTCAATAAAGATTTATTATTATTTATTATTTATTGACTGCTGTTCTGAGAAGAATAGGGAAGAGGGTGTTATTTTACCTCTGCCTTCGTCAACGTGGGTTGATCTGTTGTAATACATATATACCCATTCGGCCGCGTATGAAACTGTAGGTGCGTAACTCACTGCCGGTAGAAGAAAAAACACATATTCTTGATATCAGTTACTAATTATTAAATAATATACATACATACATACATATCATCACGCCAAGTCCCTAACGGGGTAGGCAGAGAGTATAGAGCGCCAGTTCTCTCTAGACTTACATACCTCTTTCGCTTCGTCGACATTCATCAGTCTTTTCATACATGCTCGTCGGTTTCCTTGAGAGTCCGATCGATTTGATCCAGGTAGTTGGAACGTGGCCTCTGCCTCTTCTTGCACACATTTTTGCTAATAATTTTTTTTTTCTTTATACGATATCGGCATTATTTTTCGTAACCATGTTTCGGCAAAACAAACTATTAGGTAACGTTATTGATACCTATTTCTACCTCCATGGCGAGTGGAGATTAAATAAAAGCAAATCTTAAAAGAACTCCATGCTGCACTCTCCAGGGAAACCCTCAACGGGGAGCTCATTCCATAGCCTGAGCGTTCGCGGAAGGAAACTCCTTTGGAACCGCGCAGTGCGAGACCTTTGTGGTTCCAAAGTATGGGGACTATCAAATTACTAGTCACCTCATACGCTGCTAATAAGCAGATAAGAACTACCACATTATGCGGAGTCGGTAAACGGTCTAAATGAGGCGACCTTGGAAAAATGAATCATTATAGGCAATAGCTTAAATCGTTTTCAGGGAATTACTTAACTGCCATAGGGCTATAAGCAGATTTGATCTTTATCGCATGATGACTAGGTGGAAATTCGGTTGTTAGTAGATGGGGGGTTGGTTACTTGGTCTAGGTAGATTACAATTGTAGGTCGACCTTGGGTCGCGGCGGAGGAAAGAGGGCATGAAGTATTATGATTGCTTATGGGATATGATTCTAAAAGCCGTGGTGGCCGAGTGGTACGAGTAGTTGTCTGCGACACAAAGATCGCAAGTTCGAATCCCGTCTGTACCAATGAGTTTTCTGAACTTAAATACAGTTATTAGTCACACCACGAGCTTTACGGTGAAGGGAAACATCGAGAGGAAACCTACATACGTCTGAGAAGCAATTCAATGGCGTATGCATAGTCGTGCTTGAGTAACGGCGATGGACTCGCCATCTGCCTCATTGGCACCTAGAATATATCATCATCATCATCATATCATCACGCCAAGTTGTTGGAAATGTGTACAGTCTTTGTAAACGCAACATATCTAACGAGCTTCGTAAATGTCATGTGACGTGACATTAGCTGTCGAAACCTTTTTTTTTCCTTCTTGCTCTGTGGTCGGCCCTGTGCGTACGTACTGTATCTCTGCTCTGCTATAATATATTAAATCCAAGTTTACTTAACTAATTGTAGTTTATTTTGTCCATAATCCTTCAGGTTATGGGCCCAGACACGATTCTGGATTGTGATATACGTTTATTTTTACGTTTTTACAACATATACGTCGCACCCGGCAAAACCTAACCTCGTCTCGGACGCCGGCATATCATCGTCATGGCTGCAGTTAATTCAGCTTCGACTGTTCATATCGAGAAATTGAAAGGCGTTGAGAACTACAACACCTGGAAATTCGTTATGAAGATGGTTCTGATACATGAGGACCTGTGGGACCTCGTGGACAATGATGTCGACTCCACCAAACCGGAGGACGTCAAAAGAGGCCAGAAAGCGCTCGCGCGTATCGCACTCTCCGTGCAACCTACAGCGTTCAGCCACATAAGGAACGCCAGCTCGGCGCATGCGGCGTGGGTCAACCTCCAGAACGCGTACGAGGACAAGGGGCTGTGTCGACGGCTAGGTTTGCTTAGGACCTTGTTCAGCACTAAGTTGCAGGACTGCGGGGACATGCAGAAATACATCAATAAGATTATGGATCTGGCACAACAGTTATCTGATATTGGAGCGGGCTTGGATGATGACTTCATTGCTGTACTGATGCTCAATGGGCTAAGTGAAGATTATGATCCACTAATTATGGCTATGGAAAACTCCAACATCAAGCTATCTAGTGAGATTGTGTCTGCCAAATTACTTCAGGAGAGATTGCGGCGGGATGACAAAAATGAGAATGTCACAGCGCTCGCAGCCGTGAAGAAGGCACCTAAATGTTTTGGCTGCAAGAAAACAGGCCATTTCCTCAAAAATTGTCCTACCAAGCAAGCAAGCAAGAAGAAGATGCCAGCTGACACATCAAAGGCGCTGCTAACTGCATTATCTGTCAATTTGGAGAGGGACTCATGGTATGTGGATAGCGGTGCGACTAGTCACATGTGCAAAGAGAGGCACATGCTAGAGGACTTTGTGGAAGATAAACTTCGAGTGACAGTGGCAAACGGTGAAACCTTGACTATGGCAGGATATGGAACTGTGAAAGTTTACTTGAAAAATGGTATCACAAGAACAATTAGTAATGTTCATTATGTACCAAAATTAACAGTTAATCTCTTATCAGTAAGTAGCATGGTTAGCAAAGGGTTCGACGTGGTGTTCAGCTCCAGTACTTGTCAAATTAAAGACAAAGGGGTAGTTGTGGCTAGCGCTCATCTAAAAAATGGTGCTTATGTCCTTGACACTGTCGAGGCTGTATCACTTAAGTGTAAAGTTAGTTTACAGAATACAGAAATCGAGCATTTGCAGAACAAGGAGGACGAGCGTTCACAGAATTCAGTGCTCTCAGTGGTTGAGCATGAGGCGGTTGCGCATGAGGTTTGTTCACAACAGGTATGGCACAGACGACTGGGACACCTCAACCAACGCAGCATGGAGCTATTAAGAAAAGGTATGGCTAATGATATTAATCATAATGATAATTATGTGCCATGTATATCTTGCATAGAAGGTAAGCAGCATCGACTGCCATTTCCCAAAAAGTCTTTTAATAGGGCAACTGAAGTCCTAGGGCTGGTCCACAGTGATGTCTGCGGACCACTGCCTTGTCAGTCTTTTAGTGGGGCAAGATTTTTTCTGCTCTTTATAGATGATTTCTCTAGAAAAACATTTGTATACTTTCTTAAGCATAAAAGTGAAGTTTTTGAGAAATTCAAACAATTTAAATCTTTGGTGGAGAACCAAACATGTAAGAAGATAAAAATCCTCAGAAGTGATAACGGCGGAGAGTATACTAGTTCTACTTTCCAGGATTTTCTGAGAACTCAAGGCATCCGGCATCAGCTGACCGTCCCAAGGACTCCGGAACAAAATGGCGTCGCGGAGCGAGCCAACCGGACCATCATGGAGGCAGCAAGGTGTATGCTGAGGGATGCAGGCCTGAAAAATGAGTTCTGGGCTGAGGCAGTCAACACGGCTGTCTACATAAGAAATCGGTGTCCAACCAAGGCCGTCCTAGGGAGCACTCCGGAGGAAAAATGCAGTGGCAAAAAGGTATCTCTGAAACACTTACGTATTTTTGATACTGTGGCCTATGCATTGAATCAAAAACGTACAAAACTAGATTCAAAATGCAAGCGTTATATATTTGTGGGATATTGCAATGAAACCAAAGGATATAGGTTAATTGATCCTGATTATCCAACAAATTGTATAAAGGCCAGGGATGTGACATTCCTAGAAAACAAGTTATTTAGTAATGTATCACATGATGATAATAAGTCACTTATTGATGTATTTACAGAAAAATTATGTGTTAATATGAGTGATAAGACTCAGCAAGCAGAATCATCTGTTGTGAACGCTGATATGTCTGATGATACAACAAACTTAGTACCAAATCAGAGATACAGTTCGTCTACAACGGAGGATTCGGCAAGCTCGGTTGAGAGCGAAGACCCTGCCGATGAAACTTACATTCCAGAGGACGAGAGTGAGGGTTCATCTGAGTATGAAGAACCAACCTCGCCTGAGACGTCATTCATGGTAAGGACATCTGATGCTGATGCTCCGCTGAGTGTGCAAGAGGCTCTAAAAGGGCCAGATGCTAAGAATTGGAAAGAAGCCATGTCAAGTGAGTACAACTCATTTATTAAAAATGAATGCTGGACACTGACTGAGAGGCAGGCATCACAGAAGCCCATCAAGTGTAAATGGGTATTTAAAGTGAAGCGTGGCTTAAATGGTGAAGTACTAAGATATAAGGCCCGCTTAGTAGCCAAGGGCTGTACCCAAAAGTATGGCATAGACTACGAGGAAACCTTTGCTCCAG
Source organism: Drepana arcuata (assembly GCA_016069955.1). Classification (NCBI taxonomy): domain Eukaryota; kingdom Metazoa; phylum Arthropoda; class Insecta; order Lepidoptera; family Drepanidae; genus Drepana; species Drepana arcuata. Next base: position 18,952 of record JACCPG010009419.1, on the reverse strand, counting down.
TTGTCCGTTATTCAACTATACGTACATTGTTGGCTATAGCAGCAGAATATGATATGGAAATTGAACATCTAGATGTTCAGACAGCGTTTCTTAATGGAGATTTGAAAGAAACAGTTTTTTATGGAACAACCAGAGGGTTTTAAAGTCAAAGGTCAGGAAGACAAAGTATATAAGCTTAACAAAGCTATTTATGGCTTGAAGCAGGCTTCGAAAGCCTGGTATGAAAAAATTGACTCTGTTCTGTGTGATAAATTAAAACTGACCAAATCTTCATTGGAACCATGTGTTTATATTAAATGCAATGGGGATTCGCTTATCATTATTGCGCTTTATGTAGACGATATCATATTATTTTCAAGATGTAGCAACACTGAGAAATTGGATATAAAATCAAAATTAATGAAAGAATTTAACATTTCAGATTTAGGGCCAGCACATCAGGTGCTGGGTATGAGATTGTGTAGGGAAAGAAATAAAATTACACTCGACCAATCTAATTATATAAATTTGGTTCTAAAGAAATTTAAGATGGAAGATTGCAAACCTCCATGGGAGTACATCCCATGGAGGTGGGACTCAAATTACCAAGAGGTAGTCAGCGAGATGATACATATGACTATAGAGGTCTAATAGGTTGTCTCATGTACATAGCCGTCTGTACTCGGCCTGACATAGCCTTTGCAGTCAGCTATTTAAGTCAATTTAATGAGTCTTTTACAGAAGTCCACTGGAAGGCAGCAAAGAGAGTTCTTCGCTACTTGAAAGGTACCGCAGACCTTCGTTTAACATTCGTGAAAGGTGATGGACTGGAGGTGACGGCATATGCTGATGCTGATTGGGCCAACGACATCGTCGATCGTAAGTCTTGTACTGGTTATGTGTATAAAATCGGTAAGTCGGTTGTATCATGGGAAAGTCGCAAACAAAAGACGGTCGCTTTGTCAAGTACTGAAGCTGAATATATGTCGATATCCGATTCATGTAAAGAAGCCTTGTTTATAAGAGAATTTTTTAAAAGAAATTGTACAGAAGAATTTTGTTATTACAATTTTCAATGACAATCAGTCTGCTTTGAAACTTTGTAAGAATGTATTGTACCATTCACGTACAAAACACATTGATGTAAGACATCACTTTATTAGACAGTTAGTTAAGAATAAATCTGTCGTAATAGAATATCTTTGTACTAATGATATGTTAGCTGATATCTTAACCAAGCCCTTAGGTAAAGATAAATATAAGATGTTCCTGGAACAACTGATGTTATACATCTACTGAGTTTATTTATATGTTTATATGAACATAATGTAACTTATGTTTCCTATTTTTGTGATATAGGTTTGTTAGTATTGTCATTCATGTTTGTTGAATCTCATTTACTGTCGTGATAGGCACAAGTGTAATAACTCGGATTGGGCCATGTTTGTAGTTAAAGATATGATAGTAATTTTTCTTTAAAAGTTTATTATAGTTTGCTATGTATAATGTTTTGCTAATTAGTAAACAGATATTGTTGGTTTAAGGGCCAGTGTTGGAAATGTGTACAGTCTTTGTAAACGCAACATATCTAACGAGCTTCGTAAATGTCATGTGACGTGACATTAGCTGTCGAAACCTTTTTTTTTCCTTCTTGCTCTGTGGTCGGCCCTGTGCGTACGTACTGTATCTCTGCTCTGCTATAATATATTAAATCCAAGTTTACTTAACTAATTGTAGTTTATTTTGTCCATAATCCTTCACAAGTCCCTAACGGGGTAGGCAGAGAGTATAGAGCGCCAGTTCTCTAGACTTACAGACCTCTTTCGCTTCGTCCACATTCATCAGTCTCTTCATACATGCTCGTCGGTTTCGAGTACTCTTAACGTTCCCGTCCTTCAGAGTCCGATCTATTTGATCCAGGTAGTTGGAACGTGGCCTTCCTCTGCCTCTTCTTGCACACACTTTTGCTTTGTATATCTGTTTCGTCAATCTTTCTTCACTCATCCTTTCTATGTGTCCAAACCAACGTAACATGCCTTTCTTCATCTTTACAATCACGCCCTCATTCACGCCAGTTGATTTGCGAATCTCTTCATTGCGGATTCGATCTAATATCGTTACGCCGCACATTTTTCGAAGAGATCGCATCTCGACTGCATTCAAGCTATTTTCATACTTCCTCTGACATACCCAGGATTCGCTGCCATACAATAAGGTAGGTACCAATATCGCGTTGTGGACAGCAACTCGAGTATTCTTGCCACTTTACCGCCCATCGCGACATGGCTCCATTCACCTTATTTCCGGCAGTTATCCTTCTTCAATATCTTTTCATACTTTCCATCTCGTGTGAACATGCTTCCAAGATATACAAATTCATTCACTTGCTCTAGAATTTGCCCATTTACCGATATAGCACACCTCGGTCACTTGTTCATCTCTTTCGAATACCAGAACCTTAGTCTTCAGCGCTTAGGCGCAGCCCCTTCTTTCACATTCTACTTTCATTATGGTAACTAGTGACTGCAGTTCGCCCTCTGATGACGCCAGTAAAACCGCGTCATCGGCGTATAATAGGCAGTTGACCACTAAGTTTCCCATTTTCACTCCACATCCGTTCGTTCTTAGTGCTCTCAGACAGTTATCTAGATATATAATGAAAAACCTAAAATATATCACTGGCGGAAAGTGGGTACTGCCTATACACCTCTGCCGACACCTTCGGGGACCCTTGTGCGACGGCGTAAGATATAAGTGGAATAGCAATAAAGAATTGAATTGAATTTAGCGTGTTGAAACAAAACAGGTCTCCTTTGCGAAATTAGCATAGATGAGAAAAAGATTAGGTCCCAGAATAACACCCTGGGTAACTCCAAAAGTTTTAGTTCTACGAGCATATGTGTCTGTAGAATTTCCAACCCTTTAGGTTGGCCTTAGCGAACAAAGGCTCGCAAACCAGGCTAGCATTCCCGGATCGATACTAGCAACGAGATCACTAGGTTACAGGTAATGCAGTCCTGACCTCTCCTGGCCGGGGTCGACGACCGGGGATATAGGTCACCCGCTGCACACCACACCCTGTGCATCGTGCGAGAGAGACGGAGCTAGGGAGAGGACGGACGATTCACACAGAGAGATTGTTACCTGGTTATTCTACTAATAATATCCTACTTATACACTTCTGATCAGAAAATTCGAAACACCTTGCAAGTTTATGCTTTACAAAACACAGGAATATCAGAAAAATGTGTATATTTAGGAATATATGTCAAAAGCCGTGGTGGCCGAGTGGTTCGAGCAGTTGCCTGCGACGCAAAGGTCGCAAGTTCGAATCCCGACTGTACCAATGAGTTTTTCTGAACTTAAGTACAGTGATTAGTCACACCACGAGCTTTACGGTGAAGGAAAACATCGAGAGGAAACCTGCATACGTCTGAGAAGAAATTCAAAAGGCGTATGTATGCTTGAGTAACGGCGATGGACTCGCCATTTGTCACGTTGGCACCTAATATACCTCTGGCGGAAAGTGGGTGTGTGGGTATTACCTATACACTTCTGCCTACCCCTTCGGGGACCTTGTGGGAAGGCGTGAGGATATATTATTATATTATTTTATGTCAAATGTCGTTTAATAGTGAATAATGTCCCCGAAGGTGTGGGACGGGACACACACACTTTCCGCCCTAGATATATATTTTTCCAACGTGACAGATGGCGAGTCGCCATCGCCATCGCCGTTACTCAAGCACGACTATACATACGCCTTTGAATTGCTTCTCAGACGTATGCAGGTTTCCTCTCGATGTTTTCCTTCACCGTAAAGCTCGTGTTGTGACTAATGACTGTACTTAACTTGAGAAAATCTCATTAGTACAGTCCACTGAGGTTTACATGCAATCTTGAGGGTATACTCAGCCACCGTGCTTTTCGAATTTTTTTTTTTAATACAACCTTTTCTTGGTATTATAGATTAACCAAACAGTTAAGGAGTATAATAAATCTTGCACACGGAAACTGACGACCTTGTGGAACGGTGAATCAGCCTACCTTCACCTTGGTCGACCCTAGTACAGCCAAGAACAGTATCGGAGTTACAAATCGATTACGCTGAGTCAGCTCTTGTAATGAGGCAAGTTGTTGTTTTTGTTTAAGAGAGGCATAACGGGGTTTCCCCTTCGAATTTGTATCTGCCCGACTGGGGCAGGACCTCCACCTTATAGAAGTCCGTAGCCAAATAACACTATTTATTGTGTTGTGTTCCTACGCGGTGAATAAGTTCTCCAGTAATGAGCTCTTTGGGCAGGATTGTTTTATTAGGCAGCAGAGGGATTAGTCCTATGATGCTGTCAACACAGTATAACTCCGAACGTAGAGTGGCAGCGCGCAAGTGATACTTCGGTATCGTGAGCGTAAATAGGCTACGGTAACCGTTTCCTATCAGGTGGGCCGTATGCTTGTTTGCCACTCTTGTTGTATAAAAAAAAAGTTGTATAAAACCTTATACATGTAACATTCATTATGCATGTGTCGGGGTGGCCGAGTGGTTCTAACAATCGCATGCTTCACAAAAATTACACTTTCGAAACCTGAGACGTACTTATGTATAGTCCTTGAGAAACAGCGGTAGAATCGCCATTTGTCACGTTGGCAGCTACATATATAACGGGCGAAAAGACACGTGGTACATCTCTGCCTACCCCATCGGCGACCTTTGTCCGACGGCGTGAAGATTAAAATGTCGATAAGTCAAAACTGATCATGTATAAGAATCAAATTCCTTAGTGATATCATATTTTCCACTTTGGTTCGCTTCGGAGTTGCATTACTGTACACACTATGAACTGTGACTCTAGCGCATAGTTTTGATACCATCACCCACTCACCAACGCGAGGTAAATAGATGCGATGCCATATCGTATCCATTTAATTTCTTCTGGCACAGCCCTACCTAAGGTCTGCCACGTGGGGGCGAGGGTAACCGCTTAACGTAACGATTTTGGCAAACTAGCATCCGGTGCGCCTGATATATTGACACCCTCAATGGAAGAACTCCATGCTGTACTCTCCAGGGAAAACCTCAACGGGGAGCTCATTCCACAGCCTGAGCGTTCGCGGAAGGAAACTCCTTTGGAAGCGCACAGTGCGAGACCTTTGTGGTTCCAAGGATGAATTCCCCGTCGATGGCGAGAGGTGCGGTGGTAGAAGGATTTTGTCTAACTAATAAATACTCTCATGTTGAAACTACTCAAAGGATAATAATTACGGAATATTGTACATACTTATATATGTGCCTTGTATACATTGTTGGGTAAAAACAAAATCTTCACGTGTTCCCAACAAAGGTGCCCGATGGGGTAGGCAAAGGTAAGTACCCAGACACCCACTTTTCGCCGGAGATATATTTTAGATGCGGTACAGATAGCGAGTCCATCGCAATGAGGTTTCTTTATTTTACATCATTGTTCCATCGCCGTTCCATTAGAGCCGTGGTGGCCGAATGGTTCGAGCAGTTGCCTGCGACGCAGAGGTCGCAAGTTCGAATCCCGACTGTACTAATGAGTTTTTCTGAACTTAAGTACAGTGATTAGTCCCACCACGAGCTTTACGGTGAAGGAAAACATCGAGAGGAAACCTGCATACGTCTGAGAAGAAATTCAAAGGCGTATGTATAGTCGTGCTTGAGTAACGGCGATGGACTCGCCATCTGTCACGTTGGCACCTAATATACCTCTGGCGGAAAGTGGGTGTGTGGGTATTACCTATACAACTCTGCCTACCCCTTCGGGGACCCTTGCGTGAGGATGAGGTTCCATCGCCGTTTCTCGAGCACATCTAGATTTTACAGTACGCCTTTGAATTGCTTCTCAGACGGTTTGCTCTCGATGTTTCCCTTCACCGTAAAGCTCGTGGTGTGACTAATCACTGCACCTAAGTTCAGAAAAATTCATTGGTACAGTCGAGATTCGATATTGCAACCTATGTGTTTCAGAATCTAACCACTCGGCCACCACGGCTCGCTAACAACAACATTCCATGGTAACTGAGCTAGTTATTGAGTTAGGTCACAAATTGGGTCAAATAAATCTTTAACCCTAGAACCGGTACACAACGCATCGCCCGATTCCATGCGCGCATCGGTGTTGTTCGGCAAAGATCGGGCCGACTCGGCCCCTCGGTTACCGGGTCATTGGGACAACACACCCGGCCCGGGATACTCAATATAAATGTAGGTAATAGATTTAATTTTTTTTACAGAGTACAACGCGATATTGGTACCTACCTTATGTATACCTACCGTATTGTATGGCAGCGAATCCTGGGTATGTCAGAGGAAGTATGAAAATAGCTTGAATGCAGTTGAGATGCGATCTCTTCGAAAAATGTGCGGCGTAACGATATTAGATCGAATCCGCAATAAAGTGATTCGCAAATCAACTGGCGTGAATGAGGGCGTGATTGTAAAGATGAAGAAAGGCATGTTAAGTTGGTTTGGACACATAGAAAGGATGAGTGAAGAAAGATTGACGAAACAGATATACAAAGCAAAAGTGTGTGCAAGAAGAGGCAGAGGAAGGCCACGTTCCAATCCAACTACCTGGCTCAAATAGATTGGACTCTCAAGGACGGGAACGTTAAGAGTACTCGAAACCGACGAGCATGTATAAAGAGACTGATGAATGTGGACGAAGCGAAAGAGGTATGTAAGTCTAGAGAGAACTGGCGCTCTATACTCTCTGTCTACCCCGTTATGGACTTGGCGTGATGATATGTATATGTATACAGGGTGTCTTCGAAAATCGAACAGTTGCTCAAATGCGTAATAGCAGCAGCGTTGCCAGACCCGATTTTTAGATCAAAATTAAGTGTCCCGCGCGGGACAGACTCAGGCCCCTTTTTCGGAGATAATTTGACCATGCACGCAGTGTGCTGAGGAAGCGTGGGTGGGGGGCACAGACAAGTGAGTGGCCACCCGAATGAAGATAAGAGCGCGGGAGAGAGAGGGGTGGGTCACGCAATGTGACCGTAACAGCTTCTCCTTCTTTATAAATATTGGAAAACTTCTGATTATATAAGTTTTTTTTGCTATGTCCCGCTTTCGATGAAAGGATCCCGCTGTCACTCATAAAGTTCCAGAATACCGACGTGTAAAAAAAGAACTGGCAACTCTGAATAGCACAGATAAGCAGCAAATAAAAAAAATACAAGAAAACTACGTTAAAAGTCCGGAAATGTATAACCTTATTTTATAAAAACATCCTTACGCCCTTCGCCCTTACGAACTGGCGCTCTATACTCTCTGCCAACCCCGTTAGAGACTCGGCGTGATGCTATGATGGTGTAATGATATTTGTAAATTTTCAACAAACATGAATCGAACCATACCGCCAATGTATGAACCACATCGCCGGTTATTTGCGCGCAGCTTACCTCACGCTCATTCACAACTCACGAATGACGTAGATATAAGTATTTAACCTTGAATTGCTCACGTCAAGGAATACCTACGCCAGGAACGCTGCCATAGGGGCATACTTTAGCGGACTGTCAAGTTTGCAGTGACGTTTCCCAAGGGTAGTAAAGCCTGAGGAAAGGGGGTTCTTGGGGTTCAAGTAGGAAGCGATATTTTAAACAGGATAGGCAACGCACGTGTCAAATCAACATACATACATACATACATATAATCACGCCTCTTTCCCGTAGGGGTAGGCAGAGACCACTTCTTTCCACTTGCTACGATCTTTAAATACTTCTTTCGCTTCGTCCACTCGTGTCAAATCAATCTAGAAATAATTTATTTAAATCTATATATATATAATTAATGCGTATGTGTGTCTTTCATAGAATCGTAAACGACTAGACCTATTTTAATGAAATTTTCTGTGACACAATACGATGTAGCTGGATACTGGATAGGCGCTGCGGTCGTATTTTAGTTAATATTCTTTTTCACCCAAGCGAAGCTGGGCGGGAGAGCTACTAATATAAATAATTTATCCTCACGCCTTCCCACAAGGGCCCCGAAGGGGTAGGCAGAGGTGTAAACGTAGTACCCACACCCACACCCACTTTCCGCCAGAGATATATTAGGTGCCAACGTGACAGATTGACGGCGACGGATTGAGAGTTACGGCGAGTCCATCGCCGTAACTCAAGCACGACTATACATACGTTTCTGATTTGCTTCTCAGACGTATGCAGGTTTCCTCTTGGTGTTTTCTTCACCGCATGCCTCTGTATTAGCTCTGTATTGGGTGAGTGATAAGCGATTCGTGCAACACCAGGGATATCAATCGCGCGCTGCCGACCCTGCAAGTATCCCCTAACATCCTTCTTGAAGAACTCCATGCTGTACTTTCTAGGGAAAACCTCGACGGAGAGTCATGGAATTCCTCCTATTCTTACGATACCAAGAAATATCTACGTGAATTATGAATGTGACAGAAGCAAAAGAGGTTCGTAGGTCTAGACATAACTGGCGCTCTACTATCTCTTTCTACCCCGTGAGGAAATATAATCTATGGTGGAAAACAGACACACGTCTTAATAAAGTAGAGAAATGGTGATTACTTTGAGGTACCTACAAGGGACAAAAATTTTGTTCGATATTCAAACTTTCCAATGTAAGCGTGCGCAAGCGCCTTCACGTCGACATTAAAACACAAACGAAAGTTTCGAAAAACAACCCCTAGATGTCGTTGGAAACGCTGTCCAAATACCCCACCATCAGACCAGAATTAGAACTACAATTTTCATATTGCTGGTTACTACTTAATACATACATACATATCATCACACCACATCGGTCTCTTCATACATGCTCGTCGGCTCCGAGTACTCTTGACGTTCCCGTCCTTGAGTGTCCGATCGATTTGATCCAGGTAGTTGGAACGTGGCCTTCCTCTGCCTCTTCTTGCACACACTTTCGCTTTGTATATCTGTTCCGTCAATCTTTCTTCACTCATCCTCTCTATATGTCGAAACCAACGGTACATGCCTTTCTTCATCTTTACAATTACACCCTCGTTCACTCCATTCCAGTAGCTATTATAAGGCACTTCTAAACAAACCCTTAGCCCGTATAATCCAAATTGGAACAATATAACCATGCGAGTTGGCACGAGCCGTGTGCCAGTTGAATGGACACCCGCGTATTAATAGAACGGGGAATGTTGGTGACGTCACGATGGCGTTTGCTTGTTTATATACGAGGATGCCTCAAGAAGTGACTACATACTACCGGGACTTGATCGTGCTTTTACAGGAAGCATATATATATATCCTCACGGTGAAGGAGAACATCGAGAGGACACCTGCATACGTCTGAGAAGAAAGGCATATGTATAGTCGTGATTGTGTAACGGCTATGGAATCGCCATCTGGCACGCTGGCAACTCTGCCTACCCCTTCGGGGACCCTTGGAAAGGCGTGAGGATATATTATATTATTACAAATGTACGCATTTATAGTACGTCTATATTAGTATTAGTATTAGTCTATATAGTAGTACGTCTAGAGCCTACGCCTCTCTCTGCCTACGGGGTAGGCGGAGAGAGGCGTAGGCTCTAGACGTACTGCGTCTACATCCACAAGCCACTTAATTGTGGTTTAGGGTACTCTTCTCATCTCAATACCTAGATAGAAGTAAAAAAAGATCCTTTAAAAAAATCCGCGAGTCGTATCCAATACACACTGCCAAAATAACAATTCCAGTTCAAACGTCTCATTACCTGGTTTTATAGCCAGTGATGTACTGAGATAAAAGGGGTAACAATGATGTGATGTGTTCTTTTTTATAATAGAAGAGTGGCAAACAAGCATACGGCCCACCTGATGGGAAACGGTTACCATAGCCTATTTACGCTCACGATACCGAAGTATCACTTGCGCGCTGTCACTCTGTGTTCGGAGAGTTGACTGTGGTGGCAGCATAATAGGACTAATCCCTCTGCTGCCAACACAATATAACATCCTCCCCCCTCCCCAAGGAGCTCATTATTGGAGATCTTATTCAGCGCGTATGAACACAACACAAAAAAAAATGTTATTTGGCTACGGACTTCTATAACATGTTTAATATCGCTTTTCACCATTGTGGTTCCACCATGGGGTAAATACTTTTAATATTCCGTTCTAGAGGCGCCAGTTCTCTCTGGACTTACATACCTCTTTCGCTTCGTCCACATTCATTAGCCTCTTCATACATGCTAGTGCCGTGCTTTGATCTAGGTAATTTACATCGGTTAATTATAACCTGTATGTAAAAAGTCGACTGACAGTTCGGTAGAGTGGGCTAGTGAGTGGTTCTTCATAATGTCGGCAATGTCAGCTTTTATTGTCTGCGTCCCCGTGTTAAACGTAAGCAGGTTTCCTCCCGATGTTTTCCTTCACCGTAAAGCTCGTGGTGTGACTAATCACTGTACTTATATAATAATATAATATATCCTCACGCCTTCCCACATGGGAACCCCCGAAGAGGTAGGCAGAGGTGTATAGGTAATACCCACACACCCACTTTCCGCCAAAGGTATATTAGGTGCCAACGTGACAGATGGCGAGTCCATCGCCGTTACTCCAGCACGACTATACATACGCCTTTGAATTTCTTCTCAGACGTATGCAGGTTTCCTCTCGATGTTATCCTTCACCGTAAAGCTCGTGGTGTGACTAATCACTGTAATTAAGTTGAGAAAACTACTTGGTACAGTCGGGATTCGAAGTTGACCACTCGGCCACCACGGCTATCATAATCTTCGCTATCTAACAAAAAAATATTAAATATTTTGGCACATCGACAAAAGTTGTCGACGTTAGACCATCACTAACGCACATAAGTCGACATTGACCGTCATCCAGTGATGTAACGGTGAGTATTAAGTTCCTAATGCGCATCTTACAGGCATAAGTATCACCACGCCGGGCCCCTCACGGGGTAGGCAGCCAATCACTAGCGTAGCTTGGTAACCAAAGGCCCAGATTAAGAATCGTTTGTTCCGAATTCGTCGATTTCCAAATTTTATTTTCTTTATTATGGGAAAAACAAACAGCAACATAATACAAATATTCGACGTAATCCAGATTCGTCTTAATACAGTCAACTCTATAATAAAATTAAATACCAAATACAAGTTGTAGCTTATTTTAATGAACAAATTAAAACTTAGTTGTCATAATTGAAGTCGCATGGAGTTTTCTTATATTCCGAATGTCGGAGAAATTTTCCCTAGTGCAATAGGAATGGTTTAGATTCACAATTGGACACGATAGGTGGCGCTACGATCGTGTTTCAGGAAGTTTAACTTTTTCACCCAGCAGGGCGGGACAGCTAGTACTAAATATAGAAGTACAGTTACCACAGCTACGAGTGTACGAGTCAACGATATCCTTCACGTGTTTAAACACACACGTGAAGGAAAGAATCGTGAGAAAACGTGCACCTATATGTTTGAGAAGACATTGAAAGACGTGTCTAAGAAACAACGAAAGACTCAATATTTACTATATCGTAACACTAGCTGTCCCGCCCAGCTTCGCTTGTGTGAAAAAGTTAAATAGAAAAGTTAGTTTAAAAAGGTTATAGTGAGTCAATCTTAAAAGATAGACATATGCTGTCGCGGACTTTTCTTTTTAACTTTTAAAGAGGAACAATTCCCTCATTCATGATATTTTCGTAACTTAAACCGTTTACGCAGCGCACGCAACGGAAGCTCTCAAAAAGGAATATTTTTTCCCGTTCTTGCAACATTTTTACATGTATGCTTCGCTCCTATTAGTCGTAGCGTGATGTTATATAGCCTAAAGCATTCCTAGAGAAATGGACTATCCAACACAAATTAATCAATATCAATTCCAACCAGTAGTTCCTGAGATTAGCGCGTTCAAACAAACAAACAAACAAACTCTTCAGCTTTATACTATTAAGTATAGATTAAATATATAATACGGCGATGGACTCGCCATCTGTCACGTTGGCACCTAATATACCTCTGGCGGAAAGTGGGTGTGTGGGTATTACCTATACACCTCTGCCTACCCCTTCGGGGACCCTTGTGGGAAAGCGTGAGGATATATTATTTTTATTATATTATATAAATACTTGGGACAATTCCACACAAATTGACCTAGTCCCAGCAAAGCTTGCGTTATGGTTACTAGACAACGATATATTTACTTATATAGATAGATACATACATAAATACATAGGACATCCAAGACTAAGGTGGAAATACTCGTGTTCATCAGACAAATGTCTGCCGTCAGCGGGATTCGAACCCTCAAGTTTCGCAGTCACGAGCTAACCACTAGACCAGACCGTCAACATTGTTGAAAGGGGGAGCTAAAAACGTGGAAAAACGCGGGCGCAACACTATTACATATTAAATCTATTCGTAGCGTATAATAGCGAAGTAAATCCAATGTTTAGATCCCGACTGAATTAAAACTGTGAACACGTGCTATGAAAACGAGCAGAGACGATAATTAAAGCACATTTAATGACGGACGTTCAAAAGAGTTAACAGATCACAAAAGTACGCAAAAACAAACCGTAGAATGTGTATAATGTAATAATAGCTATATATATCCTCACGCCTTCCCACAAGGGTCCAAGGGTCCAACCACTAGACCAGGCGGGCGTCATGATTAATCAGTGTATCTAAATAAATATAACCTACCCTTTAATACAGGGATGACCTCAACCTAGTCCGAACTAACCCAATCGATAATCCCTCGGGGGTGAGTTGGGGCAATAAAATAGTAATCAACCCCTTCGCGCTTGCACCGGGGGTGGTTAGGGCTGCCCACACGCTTTCGTTTTGTTACAAAGAGCAGCGACAGACAGAAAAAGTCCAGACAAAATTGATTCCTATTTCCCATTTATTTATTTATTTACATAATTAGAAACATACCAATTACATTAATTACGATGTTTGGCCCATGTGCGGCAATTAGCTGCGGAAAGTTTATCCAAATTATAGATATCGGATAGCGTGAACGCTAACAGTAAAGTTAGTTTTCTATGAGCCTCAGATATACAAAGCGAAAGTGTGTGCAAGAGGCAGAGGAAGACCACGTTCCAACTACCTGGATCAAATAGATGGGACTCTCAAGGACGGGAACGTTATAGTAGAAGATCCGACCTAAGTCGACCTTCACCGAGCTGATAATAGAACGAAACATATTTTATCATGAATTTAGTATATTAGAAAACATATTAAAAATGGGTTGGCTGAAAAAATCCTGGACAGACTATTTTTAATTATTTTTCAAAATATTATGATTTTCGATTAAATGTTGCAACATCAGGATAATTAAAAAATATATATATATATATCGTCATAAGTGCTGTTTTATTGCGAACACGTTGATATAGGGTTGTCTGCAAAAATTCCGGTCCTTTTAGGGGTTTGCGAATTTTAAAGATTTAAATTTCAACGCGCTTGGAAATGTGTGACAGAGAGATCCTCGGTGTGTAAACTATGGAGGGTAGAGGTACCTCTACTACCCTTCATATAGTAAACAAATGTTGCAACATTTAATTAAAAATCATTTTTTGAAAAATAATTAAAAATAGTCTGTCCAGGATTTTTTTAGCCAACCCATTTTTAATATGTTTTCTAATATACTAAATTCATGATAAAATATGTTTCGTTCTATTATCAGCTCGGTGAAGGTCGACTTAGGTCGGATCTTAGACTATTAAGAGTACTCGAAACTGACGAGCATGTATGAAGAGACTGATGAATGTGGACGAAGCGAAAGAGGTATGTAAGTCTAGAGAGAACTGGCGCCCTATACTCTCTGACTACCCCGTTAGGGACTTGGCGTGATGATATGTATGTATGTATGTTGTGGCAGCCCTTATACAAGGATGACTCATCGCACAAGTTGCCACAGTTAGAACATTGATTTCATTCATCTTTACCTTTATTATTAGTACTTATTTTGGCATTAATATATATATTAAGACGTGGTGGTCGAGTTCGAATCCCGACTGTACACTGTTTTCTGAACTTTAGTACAGTGATTAGTCACACCATGAGCTTTACGGTGAAGGAAAACATCGAGAGGAAACCTGCATACGTCTGAGAAGCAATTCAAAGGCGTATGTATAGTCGTGCTTGAGTTACGGCGATGGACTCGTCATCTGTCACGTTGACACCTAAAATATCTCTGGCGGAAAGAGGGTGTGTGGGTACTATTTATACACCTCTGCCCACCCATTCGGGGACCCTTGTGGGAAGGCGTGAGGATATGTATGTATGTATGTTAAAAAGCATGTATGAAGAGACTGATGAGTGATGAGGTATGTAAGTCTAGAGAGAACTGGCGCTCTATACTCTCTGCCTACTCCGTTAGGGACTTGGCGTGATGATATGTATGTATGTATGTATGTTAAAAAAAATTAAACCAAGTATCTTTTTTTAATTTATTTTTCTTTTTGTATAGTTCAGTCGCAACTACTGAATGGAATTGCATGAAATTTGGCACAGAGCTTTATTACTTAGCTGGATTAACATATAGGATATAATTAATGCAATAAAGAGTACAGAAAGATTGACAACAAGGATATAAAGCAAAACCTACAAGAGGCGGAGGAAGAACACAGATGGGAATGTTAAAGTACTTGAAACCGCAAGCATTTATTACAAGAGACTGATGAATGTAGATGAGGCAAAAGAGGTGATGAAGTCTAGAGAGAACTGGCACTCTACCTTCTCTGCCTACCTCATTACAAACTCGGCGTAATGACACGTACGTATGTGTATTTAATTTCATCAATAAAAAATATTATTCAAATTAATATGGTGAGATCACGGGGCACAAGTAGCCAATATATGATTTATCTATTTATTTTATCGCAGTTGTTACGAGCTAAGTAAGGATTAAGGCCTCTGGAGAAACCACAATGAAGTTATAATATTTCTTCACGGACTATCAAACTAATATTTATTTTATGTAAAAAAAGTACTATGTATCTTTCAAAGAAATTGTCTATGTTTTTCCAATTGTTTTCATCTAACATGCTTTTAAGATTTCATGGAATATTTTATATAAAGTAGCAAAGTTTTATATAAAGAGTCAAAAACTCATAAAAAGATAAATTTCTTGGCAAAACACAAAACGTCGATATGATAGCAATGGCGCGAAGATTTACGGAGTAATTTAAAAATACAGATATTGTATATGTACTTACGCAATTTGTACGGCTTCCGTCGAAAGTAATTCATCAAAACAGATTAAATGATCCGATATTTTTAGCACGATTTCAAGTCAAAAATAGATTTTATATTGTCACTGCACCACCAACTCCGACGGTCACATTATGTTCGGCATGTAACAATTCTCATGAAATGCACTGAAAACAACTGGTTTTGACGAAAACCAAAGGGAGAAAGCTAAAAACTGAAAAATGGTTTCAGTTCCTCGTCAGAGTAGATCACTTGGGTAGCTGCGCTCACTGGATACGTTGTCCTAACAATGTTGTTGAACACAGTGGCCAGCAGGTACGGAGACGAACACATGCCCTATGCCACCACGTCAGAGTATTTTAACAAAATTCACCTCGTTTTGATCACAAAATAAAATGATGTGAATGACATATTGCAATTTTGACATGCGCAGTCTTTGCCAAAATTGGTGGCGACATCTGTTATTAGCACGTATTTCATTTGTAAGGCGTAGTAACAAATGCAGCTTTAATACTTATATCCGACAATAGATGACGATACGATAATGTTATCTACTAAACCACAGATGGCGCTACCTGAGGGGAAAAGATTTTTCTGCCTCTTCTCGTGGTGCCTGCTTCATCTTATCTCATCTTATGACCGTGGTAGTTGAATGGTTGGTGTAATTAAAGCGAAAGCTGCAAGTTCAAATCTTGACTGTACTGTACTTTCTCGGAATATAAAGAATACGACAGACCGGAAAACGACGAATACGTAACAAACGATTTTAAATATGGCCCTAGTAATTTTTGAATGCTTGCCTACGCCACTGCTTGTGGTAAATCATTTTCATTTTATAACAATGCATGTAAGTCGTACGAATCGTTTTAAGCTCATGTAACAAATATACTATGCTTAGTCAACATACCTGTCGCGAAGTAGGATCTACTTGCATAGGTATTTGTCCCAAAATACGCGTGATTTAACAGCGCGTGGTCGGACGCCATTAAACAACAAATACAAATGGACGTGCCAAACTGTCAATTTGACTTTAAGATATTCGGACTTAAGCTAATAGCTAAAAGCTATAATAAAAGAGCTATATTTAATGTCCTAATATTACTTTTATATATATCTAGTGTGCAAGAAGAGGCAGAGGAAGACCACGTTCCAACTATTTAGATCAAATCGATCGGACGCTCAAGGGCGGGAACGCCAAGAGTACTTAAAACCGACGAGCATGTATGAAGAGACTAAATGAGAACGAAGCGTAAGAGGTATGTAAGTCTAGAGAACTGGCGCTCTATACTCTCTGCCTACCCCATTAGGGACACGGCGTGATGATATAGATAGATATGTCCAGTTACTTCTTAGTCTGTGTTCTTCTTCTATATATAAGTTCCATGCCACCTCAATTTAAAATTAGCAAATGGTTTTCGTAATTCCTTGTAACGTCTGTTCTAACCTTCCACGAAAGGCAGGTATAAATGACGTCATCGATTGTAACCTCCAATATTGGATCCATGATCAAATTAAAAAGTATTAACAGACTTCATACAACAAATAAGGCGAAATATGTATCTCTACGCCTTCTCATAAGGGACCCCGAAAGGCTAGGCAGACCTGTGTAGTGCCTAAAGACCAAATTTTCATTAATAAAATGTTAGTTGCGTTGACAGATGAGAGTCCATCGCTGTTTCTCAGTTTCAAAAGGTACTAAGGGTCTACGACTTAAATAATTAATTTAAGGTCTGTGGAAGGTTTTCGTACTGTCTGTACTTACTATCTACTTTCCGTTCCAACAGCTGACTATGACGTCACTCATCACTTCATGAATAATGCATTAATGGTACCAGGATGCCAAGGCTATGTTAGTCTAGGAGTTGATGTTGAGTTGAAGCCTAACTTGCCACACTGGATAGCAGTGCTGATATTCTGAGAGAGATATGTCCCAGCCTGACACGAGAGGTCTCGACTAGACGGGAGGCGAGACCTCTTTAAAAAGATGGTGAGCCTCAGACACCAAGGCCCCGAGGTTTCAACCGCAAACGCCGCAAATATGAAGCCTGACCCAAGACAGGCATACTTGCGGCGCTTGAGGCACTCCTGCTGAGCAGCAGCAGCGCCGGCCGCCACCGATGTGTCAGGAAGATGGGAAGGAGATACCACACTATCCTCACGCCTTCCCACAAGGGTCCCCGAAGGGGTAGGCAGAGGTGTATAGGTAATACCCACACACCCACTTTCCGCCAGAGGTATATTAGGTGCCAACTTGACAGATGGCGAGTCCATCGCCGTTACTCCAGCACGACTATACATACGCCTTTGAATTTCTTCACAGACGTATGTAGGTTTCCTCTCGATGTTTTCCTTCACCGTAAAGCTCGTGGTGTGACTAATCACTGTACTTAAGTTCAGAAAAACTCATTGGTACAGGCGGGATTCGAACTTGCGACCCTTGCGTCGCAGGCAACTGCTCGAACCACTCGGCCACCACGGCTTTTTACCACACAGACCCGGCCACGCGTTACTGTGATCTTTGTTATTGGTAATATTACATTGCTGTCCACAACGCGATATTGATACCTACCTTATTGTATGGCAGCGAATCCTGGGTATGTCAGAGGAAGTATGAAAATAGCTTGAATGCAGTCGAGATGCGATCTCTTCGAAAAATGTGCGGCGTAACGATATTAGATCGAATCCGCAATGAAGAGATTCGCAAATCAACTGGCGGAATGAGGGCGTGATTGTAAAGATGAAGAAAGGCATGTTACGTTGGTTTGGACACATAGAAAGGATGAGTGAAGAAAGATTGACGAAACAGATATACAAAGCAAAAGTGTGTGCAAGAAGAGGCAGAGGAAGGCCACGTTCCAACTACCTGGATCAAATCGATCGGACTCTCAAGGACGGGAACGTTAAGAGTACTCGAAATCGACGAGCATGTATGAAGAGACTGATGAATGTGGACGAAGCGAAAGAGGTATGTAAGTCTAGAGAGAACTGGCGCTCTATACTATCTGCCTACCAAGTTAGGGACTTGGCTTGATGATATGTATGTATGTATGTACATTGTAAATAAATAAATAAATACTTACTCAATCCCCAAGCAACGACCTAATTGTTGGGCCTACGTTGTTCTCCCATACTTGGATACTATTGCTGTAACGTAAAAATATTGTTATTGTATATGCCTAATGATTTGAAAAGAGTAACCATGGAGTTTCTTGGCGGTTCTTCTCCATGGAAGCGACCAACCCGAACCGTGCACCTTTTTGGACGTTTTATAAGTGCCCACCTGGGCCTATGTGAAATAAAAAGATTTTGATTTTCATTATGAATCCAGTCAACTAGATACCGCCATCTGTTAGAATCGTTTGGAGCTAACAGATAATTGTGACTGTCAAATAATAGACATATAATTTGCAATAAAATAATATTGCGACTATAAATTGAGATGTAAGCTATCCTATCTTTCAAGTTGGATCAAACTGCACACGGTGTGCAAATTTGATTGAAATCGGTTAAGTAATTTAGGAGCATCCATAGCGAACAAACAACGTGACGCGTAATTTAAAAATGTATACTAGCTGTCCCGCCCAGCTTCACCCGGGTGAAAAAGTTTAACTTCCTGACACACGATCGCAGCGGCACCTATCGGGTCCAATTGTGTTGTAAGCTATCCTATCCTTCAAGTTGGATCAAACTGCACACGGTGTGCAAATTTGATTGAAATCGGTTAAGTAGTTTAGGAGTCCATCGCGGACAAACAACGTGACGCGTAATTTAAATATATATTAAGA
>JACCPG010009418.1:0-51307 GCA_016069955.1 Drepana arcuata | reverse complement strand
ATAATATATCCTCACGCCTTCCCACAAGGGTCCCCGAAGGGGTAGGCCGAGGTGTATAGGTAATACCTTACCACCACCTCCGCCAGAGGTATATTAGGTGCCAACGTGATTAGACAGCGAGTCCATCGCCGTTACTCAAGCACAACTTACATACATACGCCTTTTGAATTTCTTCTCAGACGTATGCAGGTTTCCTCACGATGTTTTCCTTCACCGTAAAGCTCGTGGTGTGACTAATCACTTTACATAAGTTTAGAAAAACTCATTGGTACAGTCGGGATTCGAACTAACATATATTAAACGTTGAAATAAAAGCACGGGCTGTATTTCTATTGAAATATTAGCTAAATACGAGTAAGCTAATTACGTCTAACATTTTTCACACAAACCCTAAAGAAACCCGTAAAAGGTATTCCTTGAAACGCGGACATTGCGTGGTAGAATGGCAATAAGGTTGATTGCATTAAGCAATTACAGTGTATTTAATTACTGGACTAGTTAATTACAGAAGCCCTACGCTGCAGTGCAACACGTAGGGTTTCCACGGCCTTTCAACGACTCATTTACACTTGCAACTTTGTCTGCAGTTTTGTCTATAGGCTTACACAAGTAAGCATTGATAGTAAGTACTCGGAAACATTACCTTTACTTATTGGTGAGTATACATATGTTTCCCACTTTCGGCTACTTTGTAAGGGTAGGCAAAGGTATAACAATGCCCATTTTATATTATTGAAATTTTAGAGTCGCCAATTCGCATTCGTCTTTGAATATTTCAAACACATGGACACTGCACGGGTTTTCCCTTTAATATAAAGCTTATTATGTGGTAACTCTGCCTACCCCTTCGGGGACCCTAGTGGGAAGGCGTGATAACATTATTATGTGGTACTAAGATTTTGTAATCATCATAATTTTAGACTACGAACGGCCTTTGTGAGAAATCTATAATTTTTTGTGTCCGTACATATCTAAACTAAATACAATTACACCACTTTTTAATTTAAATGGAAAACATTCATTTCTCCTTGTAGGTATAGCGATGTACATAGTCACGTACGTAACGACGTGTAGCGAGTCAAAAGAAACTTATAAAGTAGATTGGCTTGTATATAACAGTGAATCTTTTAAATTCTATGTATTTTTTTAATAAGTCATCCTTATTCATTAAAAAATATGTGCTAGAATCGTAGTAGCAAGCAATTATTTAGTGCAAATGAGAGAACTCTGATAACCCTACCAACTTGTCGCAGTTAATTCGTTCCTTGCATTTTGCACGAAATTTTATGCAGTATTTAATTAAGTTCTATGAAAAGGAACCGCAGTGCTTTAAAACTTTCTTTGAGGTTTTTTTAATGTACTAAATTGCTTTATTTAGGATTATTTTTGCCCTTTTTCTTTTGCCTGTAATTATTTTTCGTAATTTTTTCAAATGATGAAACTTATGATCTCAGAATTGGTTGATTGTTTTCGTTCGTTATTTGTTTTCGATTCAAATCGAAAGCTCAACAGATCACGTTTCTTAAAATGCTTACAGTATAAAATTCAGACTATATCTTGTTTCGTCAGATGAATGCATATTGTATTAACACAGTTTTCTTATTCATCAAACATATAAATAAATACATACAATAACATTTTTGGCAGGTCTAGTGGTAAGAAAGAGCTACTACCTAACTTGAGGTCGTGGGTTTGATACGAAGATTTATGTGATTAACACGAGTATTTGTACCTTAGTCTTGGATGTCCTATGTATTTAACTATATATTTATCTATATAAGTAAATATATCGTTGTCTAGCATGTGTTAGGGTTAACACATGCCTAATTTTGGGGCTATGTCGATTTGTGTGGAATTATCCCGACGTATTATTATTATTTGAAAAAATAATTTTAAGACCACTTCACGACTTCATACATTTTTACATACTCAAATAATTATTCTGAAGCCCTGTCAAAGGTGTACAAGAAAGTGCATTTCAAAGTAAGCTCCCCTCAAGACATTTCCCGATACTATAATAAATTCAATGCCACGATAGGTGTGAAATGCAAATCGTGACTTCATAACTTAATGCAGGCTTTGCATAGGTAGGCCACGAGCCAATATTCACCGCATAGCCTCGCGTGTCACGCCTTTCATAAGATTCTTCCTCTATCATCATTTACGTAAGTTTTTCGGCTATGCAAATGACTGTCTGTGAGAGTTACCGCCGCAGTCATTTGCAAAATATTTAATTTACTGCAATTCGGTGAAGGGTTATTGGACTAGTTCCTATGGCGCTCGTGCGTTGAAGACGATTGAAATATTGTAGCGTTTATGAGGTCATAGTGTGTGAAATACGGTTGAATACGACCGTCTGATCTAGTGGTTAGAGCTCCTGACTGCGAAACTTGAGGTCGCGGGTTCGAATCCCGCTGAGGGCAGATATTTGTGTGATGAACACGAGTATTTGTACCTTAGTCTTGGATATCCTATGTATTTATGTATATATCTATCTGTATAAGTAAATCTATCGTTGTCTAGTTACCATAACACAAGCTTTGCTTAACTTGGAACTAGGTCAATTTGTGTGAAATTGTCCCAGGTATTTATTTATTTAGGTATTTACGAATTTGCAATTTTTTACTCCTTTGATGCTTCAAAATTCTGGTACTTATTAACTACAGCGCTTTTCAGCTCATAGGCTTCCACAATCGCCTTACCTATAAATAATGTTGGGCAGATATTTTCCCTGAGCCGTGTGGTTAAAATACCTTAAAGTCAAAAGTAGAAGGTTCAAACCACAGTTTTTTTTAACCTAGGTGTATAGTAATTGGTTAATAATAGAGGTAGTATAATTTCAAAAATCATTTTCGTTGCATGGATTGCGTCTACATAAGTAACTGCAGAATTTTCTTCGAGTTCTGAAGAAATACAGTTTTTACCTAATGTATTTATTTATTTATTAATTCAACACTTTGTTTATATAGTTTTTAATATCGCACAAAGCCGATAAACGTATAAGCCAAAATATGCAGACACAAATGTATTTTAGGGCTCGTTTTCGTTATGCTAATAAAAGGCAAGAATGGCGGCACGCGCATTTTTTTTACTATTTAAATGTATGCAAAGTACTTAGTACCTGGAAACAGATAATGGTGCAAAAGAAATATTAAATTGTCTGATTCGCATGTTAATGTATGTGGGAAATAATCTAGATATTACACAGTTGGTCCAAGTGCGGGCCGTCGCACACGACGCGAGCCACGCGCCGTCAATTATTATAAATATTTATATGTATTATGTACCTTCAAGGAATATTTTTAGCCCCATCTATCATAGTGCTATTTAAATTATTCAAATTATGTTACTGGCCGTCATAAATTATTCTTAGGCATTTATTATGAATAGAGGAATATAATATAATAAAATATAGCCGTTGCATTGTATATTGAGGTCTTTATGTATATGTTCTGTGGATTTTGATCTATTAAATCAATTATGCAATAATGTACATTAAATAAATACAAAAAAGTGGGTCCACGGATATTCATAAATGACATGTTTATATCATCACACCGAGTCCCTCACCGGGTAGGCAGAAAGCTTTCTATGAAGACGTACATTGGTATCTCTATGGTTTTACCCGCATTCATCAGTTTCGAGTACTATTGACAACAATCAGTCTTACATTATTATATGTAAGTACCTCAAGTAGTGTATGCAGGGAACCAGCTTACACTGTTTTAAATACAGCCATGATTTTTATCTGGTCCCTAGTATACTCTGCTAGGCGTCTCCATGAAGTTTGGATGTTTTGTTAATGAACTTTTATACTGTGTTCATATTAAGTTCATAGCCACCGTATCTCGCCATGATTGTACAAGTAAGAACAAAGGCCATTCAGAAATATGCGTTGCGAACGCCAACAGGAAACAGTGACGTGTGTTGGAGCAATGTTTTCACAACGAACACGTCGCAACAATTAGGTTTTCACTCCTCACTGAGTAGGGTACAGTTTTGTAACAGACTCTCGCGTTATACTGGCTCTTATTGTCTACAGTTGAAGCCAAGCTAACTTTTGTGATTCAGAAGTCATTAACTCTCCTTGAATAATAAATAATCTGTGCAAGATGCAAATTAAATTCCATAATGCACGAAACCATTATTAAAAATCATAAATTTCTATTGTAATCGCAAATTATGAGAGCCATAACGGATCGATCGAGTGAATCTAAACAGTACCTATTTGAATATTTTTTCAATCAATAACTGATATATGCAAATGTTCGACAAAAGACATTATTCGCTCCGTGCGACAATGCCGCGACCGTTATCGCAACAATTTGAAATTTCATCAAAGGTGCACCAAAAATAATAATTGATTGAGCACTATTGTTGCGAATGATACCAACTGAGACCCTTCGCATATCAAGAGGTTGGGAGAATCCGAAAATTAACCAATGATAGGTCTAAATTTAATTTTACGTTCCGATACCTGCCCTTGAGTTACAAAGGTTTCGTAATCAAATTATGCAGCCGATGCCACCATTGTTGACTACATGCATAAATTTAAGGCACCTTATTGTAGATACATGCAGAAGGGTACCGAGAGAAAGCTCTCAATAATAGATCAGATGTATCGAGGTTCGTATTGAGATATGCCGTTCGTGTGGGAAGAAGGGTTCAGATGATACTTATCAGATAATTGTTACAGATTCTTCCGTTTAAGGATTAGGCGATGACTATACGATGAAATTACACTTTTAGAATATTTAAATATTTTCGATTGACATGAAAATAGCGTGGCCCTTTAACAGGTTCTCGTTACGCGAATGTAACTCTACCGTCAAAGCGTTTCTGACGCCAATCAAACGTCTGTAACAAATACCACCCTTAGTGGAAACAACGAAATATCACATTACAAAAAAGTTCGTTATGAAAAGAAACCGTTACTATTACCAAAGGGTATGACAACGCGCGAGAGGGCGATCCAATTTTAGTGGAATTCTTATAGCAGTAATGATATGGAGCACGGGCGTTGCATACTTTAGCAAGAGAAAAGAAATTTGGGAGACGTTGCGAACATTGATATGTAGATGAGATGGCACAGGTAGGAAGGGTGTTATTGAAATTAGAGATACATATATAACATTTGAAAATCGCGAAGTTGTTCGAGAGATAGGAACAGGATACTTTGAATTTGTTTCTTAGATATTTAACTTCAATCAGAAGCTATTGGAAGACAAGTTTTGTAACGGGCAGTTACAATTTTTAACAGTTATTTTAGTATTTTTAATCTTGCATAAATCAAAACTGATAACGAATGCTTATTCATACAAGTAACTCTGGTAACAATTACTGAAAGTCGTGTTTCAAAATAGTTTAGCATTAAAGTTACCGTTTCCACAAAATGTTGACTACTAATTTAGCGTCACGTTACGCTATCCCAAGCAGAGGTAGTTTATTATTATTGTTAGATAACCATACAGTGGGATTGGCTCATACAAAGTGTGAAGAGCTGTAATCAAAACACGTAGATCTATCACAGAAGCCAGCTCTGATCAGCATAAGAAAGAGTACAAAGACGTCACGACCCATTAGCCACTTTGCATATGAAGAGTCCACGCGTCGATTTGCATACCACCCGGTCCAAAATCTACATTTATCTATTCCGACTTTTTATACATTAAACTTCCCTTGGATGGCACGAGGCACAGAGTCATACTTTATTTAAAGCCACGACGTGCTAAGTAAGGTAAACCAAATTTGCATAAAGTCCGGCACGAGCTAATATTTTTGCATAAGAAGATAACACTTCTTCGAAAGTGTGTTTTGTATTAAAGTATTGGACAGGTGGTGTTAGGGTGTCCAAAGTTGGGTCTTTACAATTTTATGGTACATATTTTAGTATGCTAATAAGTATGGTTAAGGGCTCGGATATCAATGAATCTGAATATATACAAGCATTATATAGGTTGCCTGATTTGACGGCATACAGGCTAATAAATAATGGAATTTATTTAAAAAAAATTATTTACGGATTTGTAAGTAAATCGCTGCACCAAATCCGATATCCTTGTAAATCTATGAAAAAGAGAGCAAATAACATTTTTGTTAAACACCGTAGCAATTTGTCAGTGTTCCGAATGGGCCTGCGCTCAGTCAATAGTAAAATTTGCTAGGTTTTTTTTCTCGTTTTCGGGTAATATTAAACACGCGAAGCTTCGTGGACTTCGCTCGGAAGCCCAAAGACTGTATACATTTCATTATTTAGTTACGACAGAGTAAAACAACGTTGAAAAAACTATATTAATTGCAGAAACTTTGCTGCGGGTTTCATAATTTAATATTAGATTTTTGGTTTGGTAAATTGCAGTTGAAGTCTATTTTACTTCGGATTCAGTTCCTGCATTTATTACTTGGCTACAGAATTAAAGAAATGATTTTTTGTGCTAATCGCCGAAGCTAATGTGATTCTTGGTCTTTGCCACTGATGGTTGTGATTTGTCTGAACCGTAAAGGATACCTCAGAAAATATAAATCAAATCAAATCAAATCAAAATCTTTTTATTTCACATAGGCCCAGGTGGGCACTTATAAAACGTCGAAAAAAGAGCACGGTTCGGGTTGGTCGCTTCCATGGAGAAGAACCGGCAAGAAACTCCATGGTTACTCTTTTCAAATCATTAGGCATATACAACAATAATATTTTTTCGTTACAGCAATAGTACCCAAGTATGGGGGAACAACGTAGGCCCGACAATAGGTCGCTGCTTACTATACAAAGCATACATAAAACAAGATAATTATAACAATGTTAGCAAGATCTAAGAATCTACAAAGCCTACAATGTTCTCACATTCACAAATTAGACAAATTAAACAAGTGACACAAATATTGTCATCAGTACTGTAACTAATTCTGGTCAAGATATTGAATAAATTAAAATAAAAAAAAGTAAAATTATTATTGTAAAAAAAACCCCGAAATGAGAAAAGAAAAGATTCAGAATAGTTAGAGACATCCACAAATTTGTGCCGTTTATGAGCTACCAAGGAAGCCGCATGCGCAGAAGGAACTAGAGCCAGACTTCTTTATCTTCAACGTAGTCCTTGATTTTATAATATGCTTTTTTAATCAGAACACGTTTGATAACGTTTTTGAACTTTACATCGGTCAGTTCTATAACTGACTTTGGCAGCTTGTTGTAAAAGCGTATACTATTTATAATAAAAGACTTGCTCGTTTTTGTTAATCTATATTTCGGGATTACAATTTCATGTTTACTGCGGGTATTTTTATTATGGCAGTCGCTTTTAATTTTGTAAATCCCTCGATTTTTGCGGACATATAAAATACATTCAAAGATATAGAGTGAAGGCAAAGTTAGTATGTCGATCTCTTTAAATTTCTCTCTGAGAGACTCGCGAGGACCCATGCCATAGATCGCGCGGACCGCCCTCTTTTGTAGAATGAAAATTGAGTCAACGTCCGCCGCTGATCCCCACAGCAGAATGCCATAGGACATAATACTGTGGAAATAAGCATAGTATACTAGCCTAGCTGTGGCTACATCAGTTAAATGCTTTATTTTCCGTACTGCATACGCAGCTGAACTTAACCGACCGGAAAGTGTTCTAATGTGCGGGCCCCACTGCAATTTTGAATCGATGGTAATTCCTAGGAATACAGTTTCCGCTATAGCATCAAGTTTGTTGCCGTCAAGATTTAAATTCAGATCCCGTTGTGTTACATTTGGTAAAGAGAACTTAAGACATTTCGTTTTGTTTGGATTCAGTAAAAGATTATTAGCTGCGAACCATTTCGAGAGAACAGTTAAACTTTCATTAACATGCAAGACATTTGTATTTTTCCTATCTATTTTAAAAATTAGCGATGTGTCATCAGCAAAGAGAATAATATCCGATAACTTGGCCATCATATAAGGGAGATCATTGATATAAACAAGAAATAGAAAAGGACCGAGAATTGAACCTTGGGGTACGCCCATCTTGACTAAGGACCCGGAGGACGTCGCCCCATTTACATTAACTTTTTGCTGTCTGTTTGATAAATATGAGAGAACAAGATCAGCAGCGAGTCCACGAATTCCGTAGTGGTGTAATTTACATATCAGTGTGTTGTGGTCGACGCAATCGAACGCTTTCGAGAGATCACAGAATATGCCAATGGCATCCTGGGACTTCTCCCAGGATTCCAGAATGTGAGTGACGAGTTTTACTCCCGCATCCGTTGTCGACCTACGCTTCGTGAAACCAAACTGTTGACTATGCAGAATGCCGTTTGAGTTGAAATGATATGACATCTGGTCCAACATGATTTTTTCATAGATTTTACTCAATGCTGGAAGCACAGATATAGGTCTATAACTAGAGCGATCATTCTTACAACCCGATTTAAAAATTGGTACTACTTTACTATGTTTCATTAGATCAGGAAACTCGCCACTGTCCAAGCATTGATTGAATATGTCTGCTAGGACAGGAGCGATTGATTCAATGATATCTCCAAGAACCTTAACGGATATTCCCCATAAGTCTTCAGTATTTTTTATATTGAGACTTTTAAACGCGGATTTAATTGTACTTATACTTATTGTTTTAAATTTGAAGTCTTGTATGTCCTCAGTAAAGTTTTCTTTTAAAAGAGCTTCAGCTAATGTCGAAGAAGAGGGGAGAGATTTTGTAACTTCCACTGGAATATTCGTGAAGTAATTTTCTAGTGTCTCCGCCACTTCTTGTTTATCAGAAATGGTCCGATTATCTATTTTCAACGACAATTCATTCTGATCTTGTTTTTGTGTCTTTCCAGTTTCTCTGTTAATAACTTGCCACACAGTTTTTATTTTATTATTAGAAATACCTATTTTATTAGTTATTAATAGTGATTTTGCTTGAGCGCAGACACTTTTAAATATTTTTGAATAGTTTCTAACATAATTATGGAAAGCTGGATCTGTAGTTAGAGATTTTTCATAATATAAATTGTATAAATTATCTCTGCTTTTTCTTATTCCCGCAGTGGCCCATGCACTAAATTTTGATTTAGAATTTACTTTAACTGTTTTCAAAGGACATATTTTATTGAATTCCTGGCAGACTTTAGAAAATAATGTGCCGTAGTTAATATTGGGGTCCTTTGAATCAAAACTAGTGTTTGATAGGTTGTTTACAACATTATCATTAAATGATTTTAATTTATTTTTCGTAAGAGGTCTAATTTGAACAGTTTTAGCAAAGTCTATCTTTTTGCCTAGATCAAAAGATACAAGTTGACCAGTATGGTCTGACCTAATGCCACTAATTAAGAACGAGTTTTTAACGTTACAATTAGTAAATACATTATCTATGCATGAAGATGATGTTGCTGTTATTCTAGTTGCTTCATTAAATATATATTTTAAATTGAATGATTTAAGCAATGAGATAAGCTTAAATTTTTCGGGTGAATTAACTAATAAATCAATGTTGAAGTCACCACAAACAAAAACTAATTTGTTATCTCTAAAAAGTTTGCTTAATATTTCTTCCATTGTAATTAAGAACAACGGCAAGTTTGAAGCTGGTGGTCTATAGACACATAAGAAAGTATGCCCCTCAACCACTGCACATGCTACCTCACATAAGCGATCAATAGAGTAAGCAGTGATATCCTTTCTTTCCTTATATTTGAGACAGCTATTACAAAGTATCAAGGTACCACCACCCACTGTGGATCTGTTGAACGCGCTGGCAACTGAAAAATTATGTACATTAAACAACATCCTATCTGGTTTTAACCAAGTTTCACTAAAACATAAAATATCCATGTGGTATCTATCTACTAACATTTCCACGTCTAAAATTTTGCCGGAGAAGCGATTTATGTTCTGGTGATACAGTAAAATATTATTATCTGTCTTCTCTTTTGTCGGCTCTAAAAGTTTAAAGAATGTATAACAGTATTATCCGAGATACTAGATAATACTGATTCATCACTTAACCTAGTCTTAGTTAAATTTTCATTAACTACGTGTATATTGTAAGCTAACAATGTAGCCAGTAAATGTTGACTTTTTTTGGGAAGAAACATATCATCCCAGGTCAAAACAAAATCTCTAACAAAATTGTTAGTATCAAAAAACAATAAACGGTCACTTTGACGACAAGATAAAATATGCATCAAGTTATTTAGGCTAGAAATATAATCATTTTCTTGAGCAAGTAAATTGTTTGAATAACAGTTGTCTTAACAGATTTTCTATCTGAAACCTTGGCACTGTGGTTGTTTGTTATCAGTGTCCGATTTAAAATGTGCCGCCAGTAGGCTGTTAAAATCATTGACCGGTTAAGTAGCAAAGTTCCCGGAACTCACGCTACGAGAGACAATACAAAAAAAAAATAGGCTGTTAAAATTTTACTAGGCTAAAAAATTACGTTCCTGTTAACTTTTAATTTAGTAATGTTACCATACGCAGTAATGGGCTAGAGAATTACTCCGTTAATAATTCCGCGTGTATGCGGAAAATCTTATCTTACTAATATTATTAATGTGAAAGTTTGTAAGTTTGGATATTTGCGGTTCTTTCACGGCCAAATGGCTGACCCGATTTGGCTGAAAGTTGAAATGGTGATAGCTTATACCTAGGAATAGGACATAGGCTACTTTTTTTTTGACCCTGAAAAAATCCAAATTCTTATATTATAATGTATGATGCTCATTCGCGGCATAGCCATTATGAGGTTGTTTTTTCCTATTTCTAGTAAAATATATCCCGTATTAATATACATTATGTTGTGTTGTAAAAAACCGTTGAAATAAAATTTTACGTGCATGAACCCACCAGGCACAACTAGTCAGTGAATAAATTCATTATTTGAAGTCCTTCGAATTTGTGTATGCCCCAATAGCTAAAGCTATGAAGAAAAAAGATACACATTATTATGACGCAGTTGGCATCGCGGGCACATTTGGAGCGATTTGCCGAGTGCTCGTGAAATACTTCCGATGGGCGAATACTTGAAATACTCGCCTTATTTGGGGAAATTGCGCTTTTGATTACTTCATTTTACATTCTTCTTCAATGGCGTGGTTTTATTGGGAACTTTGAATTTCGTTTCAATTTCAGACTTCATTACAAATTTAGTAAATGCATACGTTTGGAATCAAAGTTCTAAATTAAAGTTTTTCCTGTTCCAGAAAGCATAAACCTTTTTTTTTATTGATTTACTAGCCCGGCCCTGTGGTTTTAAGTGCGTAAAATATGTATTTTTCGTTTTTTTTCTGGAACAAGCTCCAGAAAAAATGTAATATCATACACAGATAGATCGCTACCTGGATTAATGCCTAGGATACCTATGTTTTGACATATCCTGTTCGATAATCCCGCTACAATCTGTCTGTTCCTGTGCCAACATTAATATTTCACATATAAGCTAACCAGTAGTACAAGACTTTTAAACGAAGCAGTTCGAATTTCTTTCAATATGCAGTTGGACACATTTGATTCCAGTTAGACGTAAAATCATAAGTTATTGTATTACAATTAAGAATGTGTCCGATGGAATAGAACAGTGAGAAATTACCAATTAGCATCCAACTGGTCTAGGCCAATTGTCAGGGCGGAATATTCCAATGTTTATGACATATCCAACTAGGTCGTCGGCTACTTCGGTTAGAATTAATCAAATCAACCAACCCCAACTACCACTTTCCGATATAATTAACGCATACTTGTATGCGTGTCCGGACAATACGTGAATGACCTTCGCATGTGTGCGATAATGAACGATCATACGAGACCTAGTTTGCTTAATAACGACTCTATCTTTCACACCGCTGATTGTACTTGGAACCTTCTTGTATGCGTATTAAGGTTGATAAATGCATGTGCATTGATAGTCTGTAATTCTTTTCGATATCAATAGTCGATGTTAGTTGTTGGTGTGTGTTGATGAGTCACATTTTTTTTGTTTCGTGGGTAAGGCGCGGATAGCGCGTGGGGTGTCGTACCCCTTGCTTGCAACCCCATCTTATTAATCAGTGAAGTACCGGCCGTCTCTTCACATGTCTGTTTGTAACTTCAGCACGTTACATCTTATTAGAAATTCATTGTCCTTTGCTAGACTTTCATACAGTTTTAGGTAAACTTTATAGCCGTGGTTCGAGCAGTTGTCTGCGACACAAAGATCGCAAGTTCGAATCCCGACTGTAGCAATGAGTTTTTCTGAACTTAAGTACAGTGATCAGTCACACCACGAGCTTTACGGTGGAGGAAAACATCGAGAGGAAACCTGCATACGTCTGAGAAGAAATTCAAAGGCGTATGTGTAGTCGTGCTTGAGTAACGGCGACAGACTCGCCATCTGTCACGTTCGCACCTAAAATATATCTCTGACGGAAAGTGGGTGTTTGGGTATTACCTATACACCTCTGCTTACCCCTTCGGGGACCCTTGTGGGAAGGCGTGAGGATATAACTTTAATTTCATAACTTATTTCTATACTGATGAAAAGCTTATCTTGCGACGTTAACCGATACTTGTTCCTTTCTCATGCAAAAACTATAGAGTCGAAATAGTTGTAGTATGGGGCTGAGAGATCCTGATTCTGATCATGATAACGCGGGCATACCTATCAACAAATAAACTTGTGATAGAATATCAATATTGCAATAGCTATTTGTGGTTTACTGCAGTTACATATGTTTTGGAAAATACTGCTGTAAATGTGAAACTAGTCTTAACAAACCATTAAAAAAAAACTATTAGTGTAAGTGTGAAATCATACCGTCGATGTAGATAAACACTCAATCTAAATATCGATGAACCTTTTTATCTGTTAACAAAACTTAGACACTCAAGGCTTGTAATTATTTCCACGTAAATTACAAATATCAGGCATGGTATAAAACTCGCTATTAGTGTGTCAAGCGAGGTGTTCAGTTAGCCAGTTAGCCCTGTAATTAAAGGCCGAAGTATGGACAAAACAATCGATAGAGTCATCCATTGAAAATAACACAAAAGCTCGAGTAGATACCAATCCACACCCGTCTTACCCCCTAGCTCCCCTCATTAATAATATCGACCTATTCACTAATTATGTGTGTTGCGAATGCATACGCCGACACTATTATTAAGGGGTGTGTGCGAACACACACACACACATATAACATTCTTAATGGGCGACGATCGCCCGCATTAAAAGTATTAAAGAAAAATCAATGATTTCGAATTTATAGGAAGCGAGCGTGGAGCGAGATATAGTTATTTTGATTGTTTCGTGAGTAGAGGCCATCGCGTGACGCTCTTTGTGATTACGGAAACGTTAATCGGTGTCGGAGTTCGAGAGATTTTATTGTACGGGAGTTAGATTTGAAGAATCTAAGCCACATACATACTATATACATACATAATGCTTCGTATATCCGTTATAACCCTTAACATCGCAGTTTTTCTTCATATTGTTAATACCGATCGTAACTTTCGCAATAAAAAAATCGACATTCAAAATCTGATAATAATCGAATTTTATATAAGGCATTAATCTAATCAGATTGTAATTATGTAGATAGCTTGCCAACTTATAAGAATTTATAACCGCGTAACTTTTTATGGGGGTACATTAGAATTCAGATTAAGATTGTATTTGTGCCGTGTATTGCGTAAGTAGTACCTAAGTTAAATTTTCGTCGTCGCTTCGTGTGCAACAGTTCGGGTCGCGTGCGTGCGGCGCGTGTGTGAGTGCTCGCTTGTGCAAGGTCAGGGTTGTCTATCTGATCAATGGTCAGTCCAGTTCGCGAACGCTAACAGATCGATATGACACTTTGCCGAATTCCAAACACAAATGTCATACTGGGATGAGATTTATTAGTATTATGATAGTCAACCCTCAATATCTAATTTATAAAAATTCCAAATTATATTTTTCGTTTATTTTAACTACAAAAACGTATTAAACAAACGTTGTATTAAAAAGGTACACAAAAAAGCGGCAACCCGTCGTGTCCTAATAGAAATTGTATAATTAATCACTTGATTAATCAGTGTGACGAATAAAAACAGTGTAATGACCCGTTTCCTCGAATCGATCGACATGACGTCATCAACATTCGAATGCAAAGTCACTGGCGCGCTCGTAGAGAATTATAATTTATCGATAATATGTAAACATTTATATTACAAAGCATTCGGAAAAATGCGAATAGTAACAGTATATACAATATTAATATAATGAGACGAAAAAAATATATTATTTAACCAATATTTGCAAGAGATCATCAAACCTTAATAACGACTAAAATTCTAAAGGTTATTACGAAGTGTAAGTGTACCTTTCTTGGATATAATAATAATGTGATTCGAATATTAATACTTCATACTATTACAACGACAGTTGATAGGTCGATAAGCGTGGAATCGATAAAAAGCCATGCACTAGAGTAGATAGGGTGGCGTCAGTTTCTCGTGGGGCAGAAAAAAAGTGAAAAGCAATCAGTGTGGCATAATTAGTGCGTTGTAAGTATGGGGCGCGTTGCCATGGCGACGGCGTTGGCGTCGATACCCTGCTTACCCACCGCGTTAATTTCCAGTGGAATTAATCGAATCAGGCGAACACTCGATATCGATTCGTACGATTGAAATAAATTTTGACGTCACTAGTATGTGTGAAGTATAGAGAATACTTACCATTTGTCTTTTAATGAGTGGAAGACAGTGTGCAATTCGCGTATGCAAATCAATACAAACAATCAGGCTGAGGTGGTTATAAAGAGTTAGCCTTCGCCTTGGCTAATCTAATATTAATACGTCAAAGTGAAGTGTGTTAAAGTAGTAGTAGTAAGTAAGTAGTAGTAAGTAGTAGTAGTAGTAGTAGTAGTAGTAATTATATGATTTCAAAATAACTTAATAAATTTACCTGGTAGTTGTGCATCTTTTGTTATAAATACTATCCATCAGTGATGTTAAAGTTGTAATAACATCATCTTGTCGCCGGTGATGTATTTGACAACGTGACAGACAGCCATTTTTTACATTTAAATTATATACTTCATTAGGTACTTTTATCCTCTTAAGGATGCTTAGATTGCAATTAAAGAAAGGAAGAACGTTTTTGTGAAGTTAGCACAGCGGTTCTGTCGACATACAGGTACCTACATCATTGATATATAATATCAATGACCTACATTATAATCATGTCGAGTCGCTCAAGGGGTGTGCAGACTTAAATACCTACCTCTTTCGCTCTAGTTACATTCAACAGTCTCTTGATATATGGCATCGCCGGATTAGTCTTAACACTCCTGTCCTTGTTTCTCTTAACACAAATAATCACACGTATATGTGCGAAAGTTTTTAATTCGTTTATGTCTGTAAAAGATATTCGTCCATCCTTATCCTTTATTCATCGCAAGATATCTGGAATTTAACTTAGTCAGAATATTAACCATATTTTTAATACAAATTTATCGTCATACTTAACCAAAATGAAGGAGACCACTTCCAACCGCCTTTTGTATTCAAAATTCGATAATTTATTGCCGAAATAATATAATTACGGTAGTCTGACGGGACGGATTGGTTCGGGCCGGAAACACCAAATTATCGGAGAAATTAAAGCGGAAACATTTGGCCCACGCCGCTAGCAAGATGGTGCTTCTTCGATTATCCACCCGATATTGTAATGAATAATCATTATAATTGTTGTCGCGTTTAATTGTCCTGATGTCCCGGTCCCGGGAATCGATGAGTTTGCGGCAGTGTTTATTTTAGCTACACTTAAAACAAATTACGGTTCGCCAACTGTTCGAGCTTGGCGATCATTATAGATAAGGCGTATACTAAGGAAAAAAATGTGATTATTCCATAAAGCCACACAGGTGTTACATCACTCTCTTTGCTGAGATATGTTTAGGTGCCAAAGTGGCAGATGGAGTCCGTCGCCGTTTCCCAAACACCTCTCTTCCCACGTCTTTTAATTTATTTTGAAAGATATGTAGGTTCCTCGCGATTTCGTTGTTTCTTTGACAGCTTAAGCCTCGTGGTGCAATACTTCAATGTATTAAATAAAAATATTTTTTTTTAGACCGCCGGCGTCCTTAGATTTAATGATATGCACTATGATTAAATAATAATAATAATAATAATAATTAATTGCAGTGAAAAATCAAGTAGGTAGGTAGGTAGGTAGTATATATGTTGTTGTTGAATTGAATTGCAACTGAGCTATGATGCCACATTTATGAACTATTAATTACACCATAATTGAATCAAAAATAAAATATACTATAGTTGCAGCTGAACCTGAAAGAACCTGAATCGAATTATTCATCACTTAATACCTGTATTGTATTAAATATATGATATTATAGTCTAGAACCTACCTCAAGAATTGGGCTATGACATATATTTTATATAGTTCAACTGAAATTTTACTCTATGCACAAACAGACCTACCTTGATTATACCAGTATAAGATTGTAGATACTATAAAACACTGGTAAGGCTAACAATTAAGGCTCTGGTCCATTCAAACCATCATTGTTTTTAATAAAATCAATATGACAATAGCAATATTACTCTCAGAAGTATAATAAGCTATTTTCTAAAATGTACCCATGAGGTTCATTTTAAATTCTACACAATCGCTTTTCCCAATACATAAACAGTCAATACTTATTAAATCACTCAGACCAAACTAGACCTTGCGTGTCCTGCAGCCAATAGTCTGAGTGAGTTCCACTTTAATTTATAATTATCTCAACCAATACAAAGCATGTCTGTCACATGTCTCTTTCTCTTTCCGAAAGTTCGCTGAACTCAACTTCACTTGGACATTTGCAGACTTGATCCTAGCTATTCTCTCAAATAGTAAGATTTTTTTAGAAGTAGTAATTTTTTGATTCTCTTATGGCTTTGAAACGTCTAAGTGACTTCATAAATTTCCAACGTAATAGATAATTATGTATACATACATAATTATCTAACTATTACCTACTAATAATAACTTTGACTAATCATCATATGATTGAAACAGTGTAGAAATGAAATGATCTTGTAATTTTTGTTCTAAACAAAGCGGAACAAGTTCTGTATATACTTATTTAGATACTCTTCAACGATTTTGACATTCAGATAAAGCCGGGATCGAACCTGCGAATGTTTGACTTGAAAGCCAAGTTCATTACCCACTCGGCTACCAGGCCATAATTATAGTAAGTAACGATTGGACTCACAAAGTCCTTAACTTCTTTATTAGGTACCGAGGTGTAAAGTCTCTTTTTAAGATACGAAGTTCAAAAGTGATATGTATTGTATAATATAATGTACAAACATATATATATATATATATATATAATAATAGGGCAAGTGTTTTAGAACAACGTTTTTTTATATTACTTAAGATATTCAAAACTTACCTGTGAACACACAGCGTCGGCGCATGATATCATTGCCATGCGGTCTTACAAGTCTCTTTTCACTGGCATATAGATCCAACAATATCACTTTATCCAATGAACAGTCAGTCATAAAACCGTTTTGGTAAACGATCAGTGTTTGCTGCTTAAAAAAAACAATATCGTATTTATAAGAAAAAAAAGTATTTATTTGAAAAAGGATGAACTATACAATAGTTCGAATCTGGAAAACATAGTGTTCCAGATTGAAATTGTCCATTATGATCCGGCCGGTATGTTTATAGAAACCAAAGATCTATATCCAAGTTTTGAAATT
Organism: Drepana arcuata; assembly: GCA_016069955.1. NCBI lineage: Eukaryota > Metazoa > Arthropoda > Insecta > Lepidoptera > Drepanidae > Drepana > Drepana arcuata. The sequence goes on along the minus strand of JACCPG010009418.1, from coordinate 33,594 downwards.
CATATAGAAGGATTGCGAGGTCTTGATATTTAGAAATTTACAGACAATTTAGCATGCTATACCGATATACATATACAGGTATAAAGTAAAAAAGTATGTTATTTCGCGTAACACAACATTGCGCTGAAAAAAACAAAAGATACAATATTCTTATAAGCACGATATCGTCATTTTATTAAGCATTCTTGTATATGTCATAAATCATGAACGAGAATAAATCACTCAGGAGTATATATGTGAAATACTTTCTCTAAACAAAGGGCATTGTGAATGCAAAAGTGCATTCCATTTTGAATACTTTTCGTCGCCTACCTTTTACTGGGTACATTTCTGTTTTATTTGACAAAAAGACATTATACGGGTCTCGCGATGTATCGATAACTTAAGCATTATGAAACTCTTTGGTTCATGCTATTTTTTTATCATTACTTTTTTGTGAGATATGGAATAAGTTTTCTTACATTTGCTAGCAATTTAATATTTTCGTAAAGTTCGGTTGGTATAAATACTAATAGATATAATTACTTTAATGTAAAATCCATAAAATAATGGATTCTAGCCTTTATTGCAATATAACGAAGCCTGTGCATTTATTTTTAATTCCTCAAGCATCGGATAAACATTAAAGCGGCTTAATGGCTAATAAATCATTTAGGGTCTAATTAAAAGTGCCCTTTTCGAAATGCGTCTACTGAGTCGCTAACTTGGTGTTTTTGATTTACGATATCTCGAAGGTGTTGGACATAAACTTTCTAATTTGCAGACGCGACTGTTGCAAATAAAGCACTAATAAAAATGAAAACAACACTTCGGCAACAACTATAAAAATATATTGCCCACTGTCATGTTCAATTTTGTTTTGACCACACCCGAAATCCCTGGCTGATAACCGACCCTTAACGTCTGTCAAATGAGCAATTAAACCCGGTGTTGCCATAAACTGGGGATTAATTCCCTCTTTTTACGATTAAAAAAGAGAAAAAGTACGCATACTGGCATGTATAGTTTCGTGAGGGCATTCAATCAGTATTTCTTCTTTTTTTACTATACTAATGCCACCTTATTTGGCGTGTATTAATACTACACGTAGGTATTTATCATAACTACACACACTGTAGGCTCGGAATGATTTTAGTTGAGAGCGTTTTTTACAACTGTAATTATAGATGTGTGATTTATAAAAAAGGTGCGAATTATTCGTTTTATTTTTCAATTGTAATTGCTTCAATTATTAAAAATCATATTCGTTTGGGCACGTTTTTAAATAAGGAATATTAGAAATCATATGATTCCGCGATGAAGCAATAAGATTTATTCACCTTGCTTGTACACTAATCAAGAATAATATATTCACCGCGAAGCCTCTGCAACTGCGTTATCCTTCCGAGGCAAGTAATTTGTTTCAAAAGCTCGTAAAATCTCACTCTTTTAGCAATAAACGTTACATTTTAACGAAGTTAGCGCGATTTTGGTGTTAGCTAACTAAAAGCATTTATAAATCACACCTTGTCAAACTGTACCGAGTCACTAAGCTAAGGTAACTTTAACTTTAAGACAGTTGTGAGTACTCGAACGCATAAATTAAATTTCAAATTCAAACACGCACTAAAATCGTCAAAAAATACTACTTTTGCATCACACGCGAAAGTATTTCACATAACGACCCGTTGTTTTAACGATTGCAAAAACTGCGAATAAAAAAGTAGGGAACGAGATGAGAAAAGTTACTTTAAGAATATACGGAAGTTAATTAGAAACGGAACGAAAAACAACCGTAACTGGTGGCGAAGTTGGCCGTTCTAGTGCGGCCAATGGTACAGAGCACTCACACAAGCAGCCCTCACCACCGCGCGCTAGGCATTTGCATACCGCCCGCCCAGGCGCGCGCCGCCGCCCAGCCCGAGCGACAGGGACAGAACGCTCTTCGACATCCGACACACACAACTGGTATTCAAATTAAAAAAAATAAACTCGTGAAATTTTGACATATCCTACCTATGATACTGAGAGATTTTTCTGTTTATTTTGTTATATGTATGTCTCCTTAAAACATAAGCAAATGACGTCGCGTCACTCGGTGAAAAGGATGAAAGCAAATTTATCGCCGTCGTGTCAGAGCGACACCGTCTGCTAAGTGTGGAGACAACGTGCGATGGAGCGAGTATGAATGGGCTCGGAGCAATCCTTTAATGACGATGTTACCGTGACTGATTGTGGCGTGTATGGGACCGTACAGTATTTGTATTGAATTTAATAATATTATCAGCACTCAGGATGAGAATTTAAAAAGTACTTGAGACAAACGGGAATGTATGAAGATTGATGAATAGGGTTGAAGCGAAAGTGGGCTGAAAGTCTCAAGAGAACTGTCGCTCTACTCTCACTGCTCACTACTTACTCCGTACTACTCTCACTGGTTACCCCGTAAGGGATTTGAAGTGAAGATACGTATGTATCTATAAAATTTTACACACCTCTATCTACCCCATTTCATCATAAAAAAATAATTATTTGGATAAAAACCTAAATCTAAATATGTACATTACCTACCTTAATGTGGGGTTTTGGCCTATTAACTTTCGAAATGAGGTCGGTGACCTAATAGAGTGATCGATTAAGGCTATTGATATAAAGCCTCATAAAGTGAACCATCTAGTTCTAGTTCATGGCTAGAATACCCATCTATAATCTCGAAAAACTTTCAATCTCATCTTAAAAAGAGTTTTTCTAAACCAATGTAATGTCTTTTTGACAACATGATATCAGGCAGTATTTAAAATACACTTATAAAATCTTCACGCTTTCCCCGATGGGGTAGGCAGAGGTGTGTACGTAGTACTTACACACCCAATTTTCACCAGAGATATATTTTAAGTGTCAAAGTGACAGATGGCGTGTCCATCGCCGTTACTAGCACGACTTTACATACGCCTTTGAATTTCTTCTCAAACGTAGGTACGCACGTTTCCTCTTAATGCTTTCCTTCACCGTAAGCCTCACGGTAGGCCAAATCACTGTAGGTACTTAAGTTCAGAAAAACTTGGTACTCGAACTTGCAATCTTTGTGTTATAGGCAACTCGAAAAACGTATATATTCGGGCTCTTGAAATGGTTCCTCGAGGAGGTAAGTAAAGGTACCAAAAATCTTCTTCTTCAGGTAATACGTGCCGTCATGACAGACGACGAGCATGTCATGTTTTCTTAAGCAGGACTATATATCTATGATTTTTATCTTAAACGTATATACAACGTTTCCTTGACCTTAAATCTCGTGGTGTGATTAATGAGAAAGTAATAATTCAATGTCTTATTTGATTTTCCTTGCATTTTAGTTATTTCCGTGTTTATATGATACGTCAAAGAACGTGCGTCTATGTGTCTTACTCTTAATGAAAACATACAACAGACAAGAACATTGTAATTACGAACAGTAAGAGATTTATTACACGAGGATAGGAAACTAACCACACGTGACCTGGGATCGCATAAAACAGCATATAAAACCAATTTCACACATACCAAATTGTACCTTAATGAACCTGTAATCAACGTTAATTTTCCTGTTCGAGGGAAAGCGACTTGAGCCTTTTAATCGCTACCGAAGGGCCTGCATATGCATTCCTGCTCCGATGTGTGAACGCTACGAAAGCGGAGTATGTAGTAGTTAATTTTTGCGCAAAGCTGGTGCAAGCGAGAGGTCCGCTAATTTACAAATAGTTTATTGAAGTGTGAGAGGGACAGCTATACCGAGGGTTAATTAATGAACGTGGAAGCTTGCGCTCTTTATTGCTTTCGTGGCTGGACGCTGAGACGTCGACGGCTAAGGAGTTTTCCGACGAGAAAATACTACCATGTTTAAGATACTGTTTGTTTTTCTCCTATTATCATATGCGATCTCTTGGTTAAATGCCAAAGCAAATGTCGCTCGTATTTTGCTAATTATACTGGTAAAAATTTGGGTGGTAGTGTCTCATTAAATCATGAGTACCTGCAGCAACAAAGGTATGTTATTAATAAAAAAAGTGATTTATTTAAAGTTTAGTAATAGGCATACAATATAGCAGGTTAACCGAATATAAAAAAAAACGGAGAAAAGTTTTCAAATCGTAGTCCGAAATGAATGAGTACCAGGAATTCATGACATAAACCAAGTGTGCAGGCGCTTCGCTGATAACATGTTACACTCATGTATTGGCATAGCTACGAAGATATAATACTTCATTCCAAAAGGGTCCCCGGAGGGGTAGGCAGAAGTGTGCGTGAAGTAGCTCCCACACACCCCACACTTTCCGCCATATTTTGGGAATATACAAAGTTAATAAATTTATAAGTTTACTACTAATTCGAATCCCGACTGTAACAATGAGTTTTCTGAATTTAAGTACAGTGATTAGTCACACCACGAGCTTTACGGTGAAGGAAAACATTGAGAGGAAACCTGCATACGTCTGAGAAGCAATTGAAAGGTACATGTATAGTCGTGCTTGAGTAACGGCGATGGACTCGTCATCTATCACGCTAGCACCTAATATCTCCGGCGGAAAGTGGGTATGTGGGTATTGCCTATACACTTATGCCTACCCCTTAGAGGACCCCTGTGGGAATGCGTGAGGATATATATACATATGTCCCATTGATATATTTTAATAACTCAATAAAATTACTTACAACACACACATACTATTGCCATAAATAGTAGGCTTTTAGTGTGGTGAATGTTTTCTTAATTTCATCCCCGCTGTGTGAGTGTGGCGGTTAAGAAATTAAGAAAATGCGGTTGTCTACGGCACTTAAGTGCGCCCGCCTTAACTAAGTGTATTGTCTTCGAGATGGTTTTTGTCCTAATAAAAGCCTTCTCGTTTGTTAATGAACATAATAACCTCTTTGAAGAGGTGTACCGTTCATTTGTTTTTTTTAATAGTACTTTAATTGATATCTTTATTGTAAAATTATTTGTATTCTATCTTGCAATAAGGCTTAATATCGTTTCAAGTACTTTCAAGCACAACTTAATTTCCCTAAACATATCTACAGGTACCTATATAAACCTGGATTTTTCTCATAATTATAATTCTGACACACAAGTAAATATTTTAATTTCCTAAAGTCGAAAATTCAGGCTGTTCTATCAGTTCCCATGAAGTTATCACCCCATGTGGAGAAGAAGAAAATGTTCTTCCTCCTATTTATCTTCACGCCTACAAAGATTGCCGAAGGGGTAGGCAGAAGTGTGTAGGACCTCAACACGCAATATTCGCCGAACATAATATAATTTTTAGTGCCAACGTGACAGATGGCGAGTCATCGCCATTACTCAAGCACGTCTATACATATGTCATTGATTTTTTCTCAAACGTAATCAGGTTTCTTCTTGATGGTTTCCTTTACTGTAAAGCTCGTGGTGTGACTAATCTACCTTAGTTACATAATATTTGGATTCCTTCGTTCGTCCGCAATCGAGAAGAGACACCAACAAATGAGCAGAAATATACATTTATCAATGACTTATGTTAAAACAAAAATAATACAACCAATAACTGTTATCACAAGCATCGCCAACCCTAGACATCCCGCTAGATAAACTCAAGAGTCATATTTTAGTGGAATGCAATTATAACCGGGGGTGTCACTCGTCTAATAGGGGAGAGCACACCACAAAAGTCCACACACGTACATTCAAATATTTGTACGTACATGTATTGTCTGTGTGACGTTAGGGCTGTCAGTAGAACATCGTAAATTACAAGGAAAGTACTTTTATTAATGAACTCATCACAAGAAAGAAGTTTATAATTAGGTCTGTAAATGTGTGTATTACTACAGAAAACCAGAAACTAAGCATTTCGTTGAATATAAGTAAGCAATGAGAACTTTCCAAACATAATAAAATGTTAATAAAAACAAACTTAATATGACTGACCTTAATATGATGCCTTCCCACAAGGGTCCCCGACGGGGTAGGCAGAGGTGTATAGGTAATACCCACACACCCACTTTCCGCCAAAGGTTTATTAGGTGCCAACGTGACAGATGGCGAGTCCATCGCCGTTACTCAACCACGACTATACATACGCCTTAGAATTTCTTCTCAGACGTATGCAGGTTTCCTCTCGATGTTTTCCTTCACCGTAAAGCTCGTGGTGTGACTAATCACTGTACTTAAGTTCAGAAAAACTCATTGGTACAGTCGGGATTCGAACTTGCGACCTTTGCGTCGCAGGCAACTGCTCGAACCTCTCGGCCACCACGGCTCTATTAAAATACCACACAAACTATTTCAATGACCAATGTCAAAGTGAACAAAGCTTTGGCAGCCCTACTGAGTACATACGTGTAACCGGACGTCACCCCAAAGGATTAGCAGCGTGGCTATGAGATTACCACATCGGCCGCAAATGAAGAATTAACCATAGCAATTAATATTTCATATACCAAAGAATTAAAATAGTTGAATTTCAATCAAATAACAGATTTGTTTGAAGTATTTGAGCGCTGCCGACAGATTTTTGCATCTGTCACATGCCATAGATAAATTGTGGGTGCTATATATCCTCTGCCTACGCCTTCCTATAAGATTCCGCACTTATAGGAACGGGTACAGGTATAGCTACTTATTAAAATACAGGTACACTTATTACATAAATATTGTGAAATTCGATTCGATTTCATCGTAGAGTTTTTTTTATGTAATTTAAAAAAAAATGTAGCTGATAATCTTTCTCTGAGCCAAATTGCATCCAATTCCGTTAAGCCATTCGGGTTCTTACAAACTTTCACATTTATTATAAAAGTAGAATCATAGTCATGCTGAAGGCTGAAAATAAAGAGTGACGATCTGAAAATGTTCACAGAACTTAAGACAATTTATCATAATATTGGCTTGTTATTATCACTGTGACGTCAGTTCTTATCAGCATCAGCATGAGCAAGGTTTGCTTATAGAGAACAGGACCACCAATTTACATGTGCTATAAATTCATAGTACTTTCTCTATAGTCATTTAAAGTAACAATAAGTTGTCGTTTTGGCCCAATGGAGATAATTCTTGTTGACAAACGATATGTAAACAAATAAATTAAGCTTGAGTTAGCCCGTTTACAAATCAAACGGCGATATGTTTACAGAAATTTGTCCAAATGTTTTGAATATGGTAGCATTTCTCTACTTACTCATGCAAAATAATCCAAAGATAGCTCCTGCGTTGGAACACTTTGTCAAGCAATTAATTTAACATATTAAAGTTCATAACTCACGTAAATCTTGCATCACTCGTCGTAAATTATGTTTAAATATTGCTTAATTATGCGTTCAACAACTTTTGTTTACATTTCAGATACGAAACGTCACATGTATCCGAGTTTTGACAGATGATCATAAAGAACTAACACAGGCGCAGTTACATTTACATACGCATACGGTGTGTGCACAACGGAACGCGAGATCGCGCGTGGCTTGTCGCGCATTTGTAAATAACAGGCTATTTAGTATTTTTGTAGAGTTTTGCGTAGCGTTTTCTCGATTTTCGTGTGTCCGTCCCACAGTTTGCGTTAGTACTGACCACAGCTTAGGGCGCCGGGCATGTGGCGGTGTGCGTGTGTGGAGCTTTTGCACGCGATCTGCTGTTGGCGAGTGGGGCGTGCGTTTGTGTGCGTGCCACTCACTTGTGGAAGTATCCGACTAGACTCATTGACTGCCGCCCTTATTGTATGAAAGTGGAAAAATTATAGTGTCGAGTGTTTTGCCTGAAATAGCGATGCGTATTGTTTATGGCCAGCAGTGTGTGTACTCTGCAGCACTTAAGTCTCCCAATTTGCGGAGGACATTAATGTCCCAGCGGTTTGTCTTGAGACACATTATTTCTTACAAAGTACTGTAATTAAAATTGTCGAGACGCCAGCAATGTTAATATGCTTCTGGTATGTTATGAACTTTGTTTTGTTGATCATACTCGTAGGGCATGAAAAGAAGGCTGCTCTTTGCTAATGTATATTTGGTCATTATTCTGAGGAGATGGTCATGTATTTGGTGTAACATTTGAGGAATACAATTAAACCATGGTACTAAGCCGTGATTAGTGATTGGTAGTAATATAAATACCCAAGTAATCTTGGAAACAGAATTACACACTTAAGTATTAAATAAGATTTTTATTATTTGAATGCTATGGAAATAGCATATTAATTGCTTTCAGCCATTCATTCACACAATACATTTCTACGGCACCTACTTCATTTTAGATTGTTAAAAAAATTTCAGGTTCAGGCCTTCCCACAAGTGTTTCCAAAGGGCTAGGCAGAAGTGTATAGGCAGCACCCACTTCCCGCCAGATGTATGTTTTTAGATGCCAAAGTGACAGATGGCGAATCCATCGGCATTACTCAAGCACGACCATACATACGCCTTTAAATTTCTTCTCAAACGTATGCACGTTCCTCTCGATGTTTTCGTTCATCGTAAAGCTCGTGTTAAGACCAATCACTGTACTTAAGTTCAGAAAAACTCATTGGTACAGTCCGGATTCGAACTTGCAATCTTTGTTTTCAAGGCAGTTCGAGCCACTCGTCCACCATCATTCTGGAATAAAACATATCATACATGTCCACATTCCGAATTCAAAGTCCAATTGCAAACAATGAAACGGCACAAAACAAAAGAGGATCAAAGATCCTCACAAACTTTCGCATTTATAATACAACTAGGATATGCAAATCAAATAAAGGCCAAACTTTCAAGCACGCAGCGCCATTAATGAAAACCATAATACCTATTTAAAATTCGAATGTCTGTCTGTCTTCCAGTTACGATTTCACGTTTTAACTGTTTACGTTTTGATGAAATTCAATATCGGGATTTCGTGACGTTTGGAAGCTGATTTTGTATAGTAAAAATGGGATCTTAAGTTCGTAATTGAAACAGCTGAAGCGCGATATCGCGAGTAACATCGCGTGCTGCTGCTAGTCTCCATACAAATATTCAATGCCGTAATTACTTCCTCTGTCTCAATCAAAACATATTCATTATAATGTTCTCATAGGGCTCAATAAACAAAGGTTCTTTATACCACACGACGGCCGGCAGTACTTAAACTTGAGCGCTGGGCGTGTCGAGGTGACGTAAGTACAATAACTAACCGGTAATTAAACCAGCTAGCATGTAATTATGAAAAAATATGTATGATAGCTTTGTTAATCGAGGTACTAAAACTTTTGCCGCAAGCAAGATTGATCCTTATCTGTAATGAGTTAGAACAACTTTTGGGGTGTTAGATGGTGAAATTTTCCGTACTTAAAGCTGCTTCTCAATAACCTGTAATTAATACGATCAAATAATTTCGTTGGGGTTAAAAAAAGTTAAGGAGGTTTGCCATCAGGGCTTAATCTTGCTAGAGTTGTATTAACATTTAATCATTGAAGGAAATGGGTGAGAAGATTTTCGTGAGATAACATATGAATCCACATATTTAGCAAAGTGCAATAGATAGCGTCATGTTTTATCCAAAGAACTGAGGGGAATCGGTATTGTACGGACGATCACCCACCCACGAATTATACACTGACAATGATATGTAACTATGCAGGTCGATCAATAAACGCAATGAATCGTGTACTTTTTAATTTTGATGTACATTATCCAAGCATTTTGAACAAGTGTGAGATACACATATTGTACAATATAATATTAGATTTAGCCACCGCGACTCTATTTGTATATTACTTACAAATAAAGTCGCGTTGGCCGAGTGGTGCCTGCGACGCATAGATTGTAAGGTTCAATCCCGATTGGACAAATGAGTTTTTGAGCACACGTACTGTGATAAATGAGTCCACGAGCTCCACGTTGAACGAAATATCGTGAGGACTGCATACATTTAAGACAAGAAATTCAAAGACATTTTCTTACTAGCGCTGAACTGGCTACATGTAAAGTTGGCACCTAAATAAAGAATAATTCTGGCGAAATAATGGTGTTAACAGGCCTCTACCTAATTACCTATAAACCTTAAAAATAACAATATATTTCTTATATTTCAATATAAAATGACACAAAAGGAGCAGTACTCTTTCAGAAGACATAACTTACACAGATCTCAGAAGCCATGCCCGTGTTTACTTCATATCTGCAGTATCGAAACGAGATGAAGCGAAGTGAGATTTATGATTCAGAAAAATCTCTTAATGGAGCATCGCGCATGACCGGCGGTGATAAATGTGCAATTTTAACTTTAACATCGCAAACACCAAGTTTTGAGAGAAGTGTATTACACTATTTACTGATTAATGTGGAGGCGATCATATATCATTGTTTCTTTTGTCACGATTTATTCACCTTTGCCCCTTTCTTTGTAATACGTGCAAACAATAAGATAAGCAAAGTTTTACGGTGATTATTAAAATGTTTGCAGTCTCATTCGCATATGTGCAGAACCAGGTCTGGGAAGAAAGATAGAGTTCGTAGTATACTAGCACCAAGAGCTTTTAAATAAAAACAAATGTACATCTGAAAAGTAGCTTGATGGTTGCAGTGAAGTAGTGCTTAAGAAATGGCGACCCGCTAGCTGTTACGATGGCATCAAATAATTTTCCGGTGAACCTGCCCTTTCGAAGACCTACGACGAAAACCTACTACGACAATTCCTTCGGAATTAAAACCGAATAACTTGATTTAATTCTTATATCCTCACGCCTTCCCATAAGGGTCCCCGACAGGGTAGGCAAAGGCGTATAGGTAGTACCCACACCTCCACTTTCCGCCATAGATATATTTTAGGCGACAACGTATCTGTTACTCAAGCACGACTATACATGCGCCTTTGAATTACTTCTCAAACGTATGCAGTTTTTCTCTTGATGTTTTCCTTCACTGTATAGCTCATGGTGTGACTAATCACTGTACTTAAGTTAAAAAAAACTCATTGGTCCAGTCGGGATTCGACCTTGCTCGGCCACCACGGCAATTTTTAATTCATATTTTGAATGCTATAATAATAGCGAACCCGTTACCAAAGAAAAGGAGTTTAATAGGATCTCCGGCATATGGTCGAGCGGAAGAGCGTATCGTCTGTCAGCCGTTAAATGAATGTGCTTTTCTTCCAACTGACCACTCACAAAGGAGACAATGAGACTCAATGCCACACGGGACTAGAGGGTTGAGGGTATCCTCGAAATTCAAATACAATTAGGAATGATCAAGCAAGTTAGTCGTTCTTTTTTTTCTTGGACTTTTTAGTTTTCATGGTTATTTGACTTCAATTTTTTTCTGTAATTACTTTATAAAATCACTTACTTTAGGAGACTGTAAACATCCTTAGCGGGTAGGTATTGACGGGCCAAGTGCGCATAGCAGCAATAGCTTTTATTGGCTTACATAGGATACATTATTTGTTCTGATTCTTTGCGATTCAAAACATGTACAGCCTCTGTGTAGGAGCTTGTCTGCATATGCGCCCTGTATGAAGTTAACAAAAGCACACTGTTTACCAAGGAGAACTAATACGGATAATGTTAGGACCAGTGTTATCCATCCTAAAGCACATGGGAAAACACTTGGCATTTTCCTTCGCAAAAAAATCCGTGTACGGAGAAGATCACTGGGAAATCTGGGAGGCCCTCTGGTAAATATATTTAATAGACAGTGCTCCTCGTTGCTAAACTTGAGGCAGCGGGATCAGTTCCCAGTAAGTGCGAAAATTATGTATTGAGCGCGAGTATTGTATGTCCAATTGGATGTATAATGTATTTCGTTTACTTATATATCTATCTATATAAATATGTATATCGTTACATAGAAATTTAGTACAAGCTTCGTTGACACTTAGTATTGACACAAAATCTTTAGGTACGAGCTTAACTAATAAATTCTTTACTACACTACAAATTGCTCAATTATTGGGTGTTAAAGTTGAAATAATAAGTCGTCAGCTGCCGTGAAGTGCACAGTGCGAAGTTAGATTATAGATAATATTATCTACGCGTTCCTTCGACATGAACGAGCGGACGGACATTTACTGCGTAACACGGACAATCGCGTCGCGAGGAGTTTTACAAGGGCGGTTAAAAAGCTTCGCGTTAAGCGGAGCGCCGCTCACACCGTCCTGTAATGTTTTCAATGAACGATATTTTTTTCTAGTTTAAAAATTTGGTTCTAAATTCAATTCAACTTATCCACTACATTTAACAACAAAAACAAATAAAGTTTATTTTAACTACATACCTACAGTAAAAATCATATCGAATAATGATTTAGAGGATAATACTTAGTTGTTTTTTTTATATTTATTTCTCAATGGCAGCAGAAAATGAAGTAGTTTGATGAATGCATATTATAAATTCAAAATCAAACCCAGTTTTATTAATGTTTATACAAATATATAACGCATGAGACACATTAATAAATACAGTACAAAACATATTTACTTAATGTTTATGCGTTGCGTTACACGTGGGTGTGACGATAGTTTCTTTTAAAATTGAAAGTGACGTAAGTGCAGTTTTAGTGCGCAATTGGCGGGCAGCGTCGTAAATCAAAGTTTTAGTGTCGAAATGTTAGGATGCGCTGGCCACTGGGGTGGCCGCACTTAACATTTTTTCCAAGACATTTAAAAAATAAGTTTAAGAAACAATATGACATTCGGCCAGTCGTTGGAAGCATTCAGCTATTGTTCGAAGATTGATGACGTATGTGGAAAAAGTATGCATGAACCGCGCATGAGCGTTGACAATCTACAATGTTGTGATAAGTTCCACTTACATTGAGAGAGTTGAATTTGCATTTAAATTTCATATTTATACCCATATGTCACAAGTCTTAAATTTGTATTGGCTCTCCTGGTGTAACAATGACAATAATATGCTTGAAAAGTTTTACTTCTCTTTTATTATGTGCTATAATCAACCGCAGGTGAGGTCTGGTAGACGCTGCTATATGTAATTTTTTTAATATGTATGTATGCATAGCTTTGTACTAAAACTGTACAATGTTTCTTGCCAAAATATGCTTGAATTTATGATCCATCGAGTTCTGCGCAGCACTGAAAGAGTTATTTGTAAAGTTTCACCCCAACTACCAACAAATAAAAATTGGCGCTTCACTATCTTTATCTAAAACCCACGAGCGACTTGGCGTAATGACATAGCACCATCTTTTGCCACAGGCGAGATTCAAACCCGCGACCATTGTATTAAAAAGAAGGGCGGCATGTGTTGTATTGAAAATAAAAAAATATCGCTGACGAAATCTAGAACTCTAGATTTCGTCAGTTCTACTATCTACGTCAGTGTCATAGATCTAGATATCTGTAACTGCACCTCTTCCTTTCCCTTTTGGGAAGGTTTGAAGATTAATAAAGTTAATTTAAATTTAGAATTTAGTCCAGCTAAGTATTAGAAGAAATTGTATGGCCATATTCGAGCTGGTAGTTCTCCAGTAGGCCTAAAAAGAAATTTCAATCGTCGCATCGCTATTCGATTTATCCTCCGTCGTCACCAATCCCATCTCGATGTCTTCTCCGTAGAGCAATGATTAAATTTCACTCGACCATTAAACAATAGTTGGTATATGCGAACGAGCGATTCTCGGAGCATGCATCAAATTAGCCTGAGCGTTTGGTGTATTGCAAAACTTGTATCTGTTCGCTTCATTTTATGTTCAGCAAAGAATCTGAATTAGTAAAGGTAGCAGTAATATTTACTATTACGGAAGACACTATGGCACATACAAAAATAGGTATTTGCTGGAACCCATCTATCACTTCAGCACCTATCTATACTAATATTATAAAAAGGAAAGATTTGTAAGGAATTGGCTCAAAAGGCCCTGGACCGATTTTAAAAATTCTTTAACCATTTGAATGTTACATTATCACCGATTAATATAGGTTATTTTAATTGCAAGAGAAAAAATGAATTATGCAAAAATGTTTAAAAATAAATGTCCACCCGTGCGAAGCCGGGGCGGGCCGCTATATATAATATTTGAGATGAAACGTTGGAGTTATTCCACCCAATAACACCCATGATTGTAAGTAACAAGTATAAAGACGTCAAGTAAAAATATAAAGTACTTAGTTTTCTTAGTAACAAAATGGTAGTTACTCGTTTCTCTCGCTGAGTACAAGTTACTATGTTGTGCAAAGCGTAAGATCTTAAAAGTTGCAGATTGATGGCTGACCTAGGTGGCTCGACTAAAACTGACCCTTGTCATAATGGCTTGTATTATAAAGGCGCATCCACATGGTTTGTTTAGGATAAGGATAGGTTTGGGATAAAATAGCGGTGGTGGCCGAGTGGTTCGAGCAGTTGCGACACAAAGATTGCAAGTTCCAATCCCGACTGTATCAATTAGTTTTTCTGAACCTTAGTACAGTGATTAGTCACACCACGAGCTTTACGGTGCAGGAAATCATCGAGAGGAAACCTGCATACGTCTGAGGAGAAAATCAAAGGCGTACGTATAGTCGTGCTTGAGTAACGGCGATGGACTCGCCATCTGTCACGTTGGGGCCTAAAATATATCTCTGGCGGAAAGTGGGTGTGTGGGTACTACCTGTACACCTCTGCCTACCACATGGGAACCTTGTGGGCTTGTGGGAACTTGGCCACCACGCAGGCTCGAACCACTCGGCCACCACGGCGAAAAAATTAAAATTAGGTAAAATGAAAAATGTGTTAAACTTTTTACTTAAATAAAATTTTTCTTCTGGCCTCCATTGTGACAGCACCTTTGTAAAGAGTAGGATTGACATGGGCCATCCATTAATTGCCATATTTACAGCTTTCTCCGGCCAGTAACAGGAGATGAGGAATAGTGTTACTTGGGAAACGGTTACGGCCATTCTTGGAATTGTGCTATTCAAATTGCATTAAATTGTTGCAAATTTGCAGAAAATCCTATATAGCCTTTATAAGAAGGAGAAGCTATAGAAGCTTCAGAAATGTATGATTAACTAGGTTTAACTTTATAACCCTAAAGGGGTAGGCAGAGGTGTAATGATACCTACATGTTGCTGGAGATATGCACATTGTGGTGCCATCGTGACAGATGGCGAGTCCATCGCCGTTACTCAAGTATCACTATACAGACGCTTTTAAATTATCTTTCAAACGTATGCAGGATTTTTCTTTTTAAGTTTCTCTTCACTGAAAGCTCGTGGTGCGACTAACCACTGGAAGTTCAGAAAAACTCATTGGTACAGTGTGTATTCGAACTTGCTATCATTGTCCTGCAGGCAACTATTCGAACCACTCGGCCACCACGGCCCGATAGACTGATAGATTAGACGTATAGGTATGTGCGAAAGAAAATCACCCTAAAGCTGATCATAATTACGATATCCCACCGAGCCATCAACAACGGCGATGCGTGATATTTATAACATGTTTAATAACAAAACATGTTGCGAATCACATCAACGCAGACATATGCATTAATGAGCTGGAAATACAAAAGGACATTCCGCAGCAATATCAACGGGATTCATTTAGCCTGCGGTCTGGCAATACACGCAGTGATAGAGCATGCGGTGATAGTAAGCCTTCTTATAATTAACTAGCTGAGCCCCGTGGTTTCACTCGCGCTATATTTGATTGCTCTGCTCTGATTAGTAGCATGCTGCTTTAATAGTAGCATGCTGCATTAATAGTAGCATGCTGCTTGAGTAGTAGCATGCTGCTTGAGTAGTAGCATGCTGCTTGAGTAGTAGCATGCTGCTTGATTAGTAGCCTGCTGCTTGAGTAATAGCATACTGCTTGAGTAATAGCATGCAGCTTCTGTATTAGCATGCTGCTTGAGTAGTAGCATGCTGCATTAATAGTAGCATGCTGTTTTAATAGTAGTATGCTGCTTGAGTAGTAACATGCTGCTTGTGTAGTAGCATGCTGCTTGATTAGTAGCATGCTGCTTGATTAGTAGCCTGCTGCTTGAGTAGTAGCATACTGCTTGAGTAATAGCATGCAGCTTCAGTATTAGCATGCTGCTTGAGTAGTAGCATGCTGCTTGAGTAGTAACATGCTGCTTGAGTAGTAGCATGCTGCATTAATAGTAGCATGCTGTTTTAATAGTAGTATGCTGCTTGAGTAGTAACATGCTGCTTGAGTAGTAGCATGCTGCTTGATTAGTAGCATGCTGCTTGATTAGTAGCCTGCTGCTTGAGTAGTAGCATACTGCTTGAGTAATAGCATGCAGCTTCAGTATTAGCATGCTGCTTGAGTAGTAGCATGCTGCTTGAGTAGTAACATGCTGCTTGAGTAGTAGCATGCTGCTTGATTAGTCGCATGCTGCTTGATTAGTAGCCTGCTGCTTGAGTAGTAGCATACTGCTTGAGTAATAGCATGCAGCTTCAGTATTAGCATGCTGCTTGAGTAGTAGCATGCTGTTTTAATAGTAGCATGCTGTTTTAATAGTAGCATGCTGTTTTAATAGTAGCATGCTGCTTGAGTATTAGCATGCTGCTTGAGTAGTAGCATGTTGCTCGAGTAGTAGCATGCTGCTTGAGTAGTAGCATGATATATAGCCTGCCGTTCTATATCCTTCATCAATAATCGGGCTATGTAGTACAAATTTTGTAATCATCAAATTGTGTAAGTTGTTCCTGACTTTATCACGTGCAAATATCATTTAAAAATATTAGTATAGATATTGGTTTAACATCGTTTATAGTACTTACTTGTGGTCTTGCCACGTTTTAACACGTCTGTTTAGCTATCTGCGAAGAAACAAAAATGAGTTTGTTTTGTTAGGAAGGCATAGATAATACAGTACCTACTGCCCTATCATTTCAGACTTGTCTAATCTTGTTAACTCACCCTAAAACGTATTGATATTCAAATGAAAAGGTCTAGTAAGAACTTAACTATTCAGACTCTGATATCAAGACTTTAAGCTGGGTAAAGGTAGGATAGAATTCAATAGTATGTAAATTATCTGTTTAAGATTTAAAATTATAAATTGAAATCGAAATCTTGAGGTTTGGTAATACCATTAAGCAGAAGTTAGTGGATTTATTTATTTATTAATTACGATTCCTCAATATTGCATACATTGCACATCATATAAAAAACAGCTAATGACGTTTAAAATCGAAATATTCCAACTATTATAGAAGAGCACGGCATAGGTACACCACGAACAAAATTAGAGTTAATAAAAATTAAGGATCAAAGAGACATGGTTTCAATGTATCGAGGCTTGTAAAGCGCATTTTGTCAATCACGTTCGATTTATATCTAACTACCAATATAGTAAAATTTAGATGTCGTAAATATATCACATCCACATAGCATTATAATCAAGGTGAAATACTGTAAAATCCTTAACCAACGTGATATATTCGTAATTAAATTACAATTGCAAGGGATAGTCGTATTGAGTGCATTTTTGTGTTTTTGTGCCGTAGTGTATCCAGGATTGTGGACAAGAAGCCTAATATGATTTGAAGAAGACAATTTTAGTCGAGACCATCGTGTATCACAGCTGTCACACGCCATCTCTGATTAACTTTTATCGACGCCTGGCACCGGATAACGACATCTGCCATACATTGGAATCTTACAAGGGGAATCTTAAATCTGTAATCTCAACTTTTTGCATTCCCTCTAGCTTCGTCCAGCTATAACGACACAATAAACGCATTTTATACACGCTCTCAGTTAGTGCTTATATCGCCTTATAAGTAGATCGAGAAATAATAAAACTAAAGGAGAACGAACATCAAGAAAGCAATAACATCATTATCATAGCGAGTCGGCCATCTCTTTCCAATAGCTCTCACCCCTCCTTTAGCCCCGCCCATCGCGTATCGCCTCTGTCACCTGTATATCTCGAAACATTACACATATGCAAAACTTTCGCGCTCGCAACTCGTGACGCACACAGGCTCCTGCATCCACCACACACGGAGCCTACAGCGCTTCGAGACACACACTGCACTCTGCACTAGCCCCAAGTGCGCACACTACGGTATAAATCTACAAGATAAAAATTGTTCTATATTGCCTCTCGAGTGTGCTGCACCGAGTTGCTTCTCTTTTTTGCAACGATCGCCCGTAGGCGTGCCTAGTGAGTTGTTTGCACCTCGCACTGTGGTCGATATTTCAGTGGTGTCATCGAAGCTACATCTCCTCTGGAATATTCTCCTCAGACACTCTTTTGTGTTACCTTTCTGAAAGTTTTCAACTGTACATTTGTTTCATACGTACTCTATTTATTCAATTCAGAACAGCATGTATAAGTTTATCTTGCATCACAGATTTTCATCGGCAAATTGAGAGTACAATTAAAATAGTCACATTTTACTATAATTGCAGGGAGCCATTACAGGATGCCATTCAGTGTAACTGTACATGCAGTGATTTTCTGTTGTATTGAGAACGGTCAAATCACAACCGATTTCAGACTGGTGCAATAATTGTACTCATTGTGTATGAAACAGCTACTGCTGTAATTACGAGCCGGTCTGATTCGATGTATTGTTCAAATATTGCCGTCATATTTTATTATTGTACACGTTAATGATGTCATTGCAATTATATTATTATATCTGTTTTTATTTAAATGCATAACTAAGTTTCATAAAAAATTGGTACAAGGATACACAAACGAATCGATAAAATAGGTGATAATTAGTTACAATATATAAGTAGAGCAAGCAAAAGCACGAAGTACCCAGATCAAATCGATCGATCAGGTTTCTTCAAAATGTTTTCCTTCATCTTTAGGATCGTAAAGATCGCCACTGGACTGACTAGACTTTTGCTTCTGAAACCACTCGGCCACCGGATCGGATTTTTTTTCTAAAAATCAAGTCATATTTTTAGAAAAAGACGATTTCATTATAAAATAAATTAATACTATATGCATATATATTTAAGCTCTTAATGGGTTACTTGTGCTTATACCATCAACAAACGTGTTGTAGTTCTAAATTACAAATTAATAACCTGTTTAATAATAATTTGTTTAAGATTATGTCATGGATGTTAACATAATGTGTGATTCTTTAGCCTAATACTTCCTGCTTTATTGAGGTAGATGAATGCATGAAGCAAAGTCAAAATACTTAATTTATTACATTATATTTGACTAGCAGTGCCCCGCCATTCCGACGCGTGTTTTAATTTGATAACCTGCTCTTTAGGGAAGAAGCACGATGATACATTATCTTCTTCAATATATGGGCTATCTAATGGAAAAATACTTTTTAAAATACATATATGTAGTAAGAATTTCTTGAGAGGCATAACTGATATCCTGTTTAAATTTGGAATTGTCATTAGATCGCAAACAAATGGGGCTTTTCTCACATAGTGTTGCGTACCAGGCATGGGTAAGGTTTAGAACTCTGGTAGGTTTAACTAGTTGGCAATACGCGAGTTATAGTTTGAGTTCTCGCATGGAAAGCAAACATTCCAAAGTTCAAATCCTGAGTGCACTGAGTCCTGAGATTTTTTCTGATCGAATGTAAAGTAATTTATCACACTACGACTTTAACGGTGAAGGAAAGGATTCGGCAGAAAACTTGCGTACTTTTGAGAAGTAAGTCAAAGTATGTAAGTGCTTGAGAATTGGCGATAGACTTGCCACCTGTCACGTTGGTACTTAACTATATCGCCAAGGTAAAGATGGAGTGTTATTATAGACCTCTGCATACCCCTTCGAGGATCCTTATCCTTCAAAGGATATAGGACATATTCAACGTGGCTAAAATTACCTAAAGTTGGAAATTTGCTGACCAAATATGTTATAATTTCCGTCCAGTGCCTACACCTGACCTTCAGATGAACATCATTCATTTTTTCGCCCGTTAATAACGACTTTAGTACAAGTTTGTTGCGTGTAATTTTACGTGGTAATTACAATGTTTTAGATGAAACTGTAGAGCACAGGCCGGCGATTACGTCCGCTTACCGTTCCTGTAATTAAACATTTTAATAACTTGAATTTTGTTAAGGTGCGGTTCTGACAGCTGGCTAGTTTCATTTGTTAATTTTATACACGACATATGTTTTTAAATCGAGTACATTTTAAAGATCCCTCATTCTTATATTTAATGCAGCTTATTGTATATTAATCTACGTAAGCTAAATATTGGTTTCTTACCAATAATATAAATGCGAAATTTTTTTACGATGTAAGGATGTTTCAATCACGCCAGAAAGGCCGGAATTGGATGAAATTTGGCACAGTGATACATTATTAACTGCATATTATTTGTTTGAGTAGGACCCATCGTGTAACATTATACAATTATAAGCGATTTCATGGACTCACGATCTGGCAAATCGTATGAGAATCTAGTTTTGCTATCCACAATTAAAAGCCAAATGACGCTCTAGTATCCTCGACATGATATCGCAAGGGTACTGGTTTTGCCCAATTTTTTTCCTGTATTTAGTTGGTGTGATTGTAAGGATGAAGAAAGGCACGTTACGTTGGTTTGGACATATACAAAGGATGTGCGAAGAAATATTGACAAACAGATATTGGACCTAAGCCTACATTACAATAGTGTATGGAAGAAGAGACGGAAGAAGACCACGTTCCAAATACATAGATCAAATCAACAATTAAAGACCGGAATATCAAAGTACTTAACACGGGCGAACATCTATGCAAACTGATGAATATGGAAAACGGACGTAAGTATATAGAGACTGGCGCTCTACGCTCTCGTGCTACGGCAGTTAGATTTTTTGAGAAACATAAAATGTATTCTTCTCCTTTAAAGGTTTGAAAGTAACAGAAATACAATCATACAAGTGACGTAAATAATAAGAGAACTAAATGTTTTCGGACGACAAGAATGAGGTGTTCAAAAAAGTATTGAAAGCAAGTTTTGCTTACATTCGGGTTGGTATTTTAACTTATGTGGGAAGACTACAAGTAAAAAATGCGTTAGGGAGACGGCACCTTAACAAAATATTTAAATAAACTCCAGCCCAACGTGTCACGCTCAGTTTAAATAAGCACCCGCTTGCACTAATTACTTGGCAATGCTTGACGACAATTTATTTCCCATTAGTCTGCCGGCCTTCGTCGGATTTCGGTCGCCCACCTCCACATTATAATAACGATTATTTTAATTTCGCTAACAACACTTTAATTACCTACGCTGCTAAGGTCACCGCAACTTTGTCGTATAGTGATCATCATAATATGGTAGCATTTATAATATGCATCTACAGAAATGATGTAATCTATTTTTTACAATGATTTACGTCACTCTAAAATAAGTGTATTTTTCTAGGTGTCTAAAAATATTCATTGGCAATGGTACGCACTATAAATTATTTTAATTGGCTATTAGGAAACTAATCAATGTATTTTTAACGAGACAGCAGTTTCGTATATCGTAATCCCGGGAGAAATGAGAACAGCTCCACATTACTTAAACCGTTGAATTCCTCGTTTTGGTTTTAGATACTGACGCAAATTTTTAGGCTTCCAAGGGGGTACGCAGAGGTATACAAATTGTATAACATCTCATGACTACTAATTTAATCATTAGTAACTTAATCCCTTATTAAGGAATTCTTCAATGGAATAACACATCATGCCGAGTCCCTCACGGGGCGGGCAGAGCGAGAGCGCTTATTTTCTTCAGACTTCTCGGGTACTTCTCATCGCGCCATCATTAACTATCTACATGCTCACCAGTTTCCATAGACATCATTCAAACGTAACGATTCTTGAGTCATTGTCACCATCGTCATAAATTTATAGTTGGAGTCTTCAGCGTCCTTGATGCACTCTTTAATTTTTTCTCCCTTAACCACCCTTAGCGTCTAAAATGAGAGACACCTTCTATATCGATAAACAACCAAATTGAAAATGGAAGAGTATAGATGATATGATAAAACATGTTAACACTGCGAAGAAGAAGCCGAGGAAAGTCACGTTACAACTGCCTAAACCAAATGAATGAACCATGGTAACAAATGGTCAAAATCGGTTATCATTTATAAAGAGACTTATTAGTTTGGATACTACGAAATAAAGCTCTATACTCTCTGCTAACATCATATAAGTGACACGGTATGAAAATTTATCGTAAATTTTTTTGATTAAATTTACATTAGCTGCTGTTTTATCTGAAACAATAAGAAAAAAATCAATATAATCGATGAGTTACAGTCGTGCTATTATATCATTGTGGTCACCCTACCGTCAAGGGCTATTTGCACTGACCTTTTGGCGGGGCGATTCCCCGCGCGATTGGCTTTGTCTAACCGGAGTTTCAATTCGTCGTTCTATTGTGTCGCTTAGAGATGAGTGGACGTCGTTAGCCAGTGAGATAAGGGCTTTAGTACAAAAGATGGCTGTAATCCACGACGAGTGCACATTTAGCGTCATTTTTCGCCTTTGTTAAGGGTGTAAAGGTCGTTCTAGAAGATGTCTTGATTATATTGAAATAAATATAGAATTCAAACTAATAATACAAAGAACGACGATTTTTTTTAAACTAACCAACAATTGAATCGTCATTCGTCCTTGTAACTCTATCACCTCTGTAAAGTTTTTTTTTCTAATTATGTTACTTTGAGAATTATTAAATTCACATTAATTTTAAAAGTTGTGATATGATAATTTGGAAAGTCATACCTATTAATGATTCAGACACTACTTAAAGCCGTTGTGGCCGAGTGGTTCAAAAGGTTCGAAAGATTGCAAGTTCGGATCCCGACTGTACCAAGGAGTTTTTCTGAACTTAAGTACAGTGATGGTGATCAGAACGTGGTGTGACTAACACCACGTTCTTTACGGTGAAGGAAAACATCGAGACGGACCCTGCATCGACAAGAATTCAAAGGCGTATGTATAGTCGTGCTTGAGTTACGGCGATGGGCTCGCCACCTGTCACGTTGGCACCTAAAATATATTTCTGACGGAAAATCGGTGTGTGGGTGGGCTACCCCTTCAGGGACCTTTATGGGAAGGTGTAAGGATATACTTTACAACACCTCATTTTATTTATGTTAAAATGGTTCTAAACTTGGAATACAAAATAATGTTCTCAAGCAACAAAACACATGACACTTATAAAGCAATGAACATTGCACTTTAAGAGCGCCCATATCGATACATGGCACGTGTAATCGGATACATACGATCGGTAATTGTATCTTAATCGATTATATTAGTTCTCGAGTAGTTTCATTCGATTCTCAGCTAGAGACATTCGTTGATGTGGCAGAGACATTCATTAAACGCACACTCCTACGCTTTCACACTCGTGCGAGACGCCTGTACGAATAAAAATGCAGATATCAGAATAATATTGGATTCAATGACGACGTAATTTTTTTTATTATAATAAATTCAACCTTAATTAAGTTGAGAGAACTGATGTTGTACCCAAAAATTCCTGTTTGCACTACTTACATGTTACCACGTTAAGTCCCTCGTGAGGCACGCTAAGAGGGACTTAGCGTGGATGGCAGATAGGATTTTGTTGGTACTAGGCAATATAATGAGGCAATCATTATCGTGGCGAGTTGAGGTGGCTGAGTGGCTGATTCTGGTGGTGCTGGTACTCTCGTGATCTGTACCAAATAGTTTTTATGACTTGTTAATCTACTTACTTATTTGTGTGAACCGAAACTTTGCGAGGAAACCTGCGCTTAGATTCAAAACTCTGTGTAAACTTGTTCCTGAGTGACGGCACTAAATGCATCGACGCGTTAGGAACATTGAGAGAAGTGAACTTTGCGTGAAGACTAGATACATATTTGTTTTGATGTTAAAGCTAATTATAAATACCATAATCCCACTCATATATATAAAAATGAGATTAAAAGCTTATATATAAAAGTGAGAGTTTGTGATTATTTATTTGTTACTTAATAACGCCAAAACGCTTGAACGGTATTTGAAACAGAGATAGATTACTGGATTAATTGGACTGATCTGGACTGAACAGATTGGATTAACAAATAGGTTATGATTTGTACTGAAAATAAATCCGAATAAAAATATACTGATGAAACAATTTTTTACTAGCTTTGATCCGCGGGTGAAACTGCGGGGCACAGCTAGTAAGTTATTACATTAATTTTGTTATTACATTAAAAAAAAATGTCATCCGACTGCTGGAGGAACTGCTTTAACATTCATATAACCAAATCTTCAAGGCGAAATATGAATGTCACATCCCACCAAAGACATTTCTAACATCTACGTAGACTATACTTGAAGCGCGTAATCAAGCAATATTCTTCTTAATCAACCCCACCCACCGTTGCGGGGGTCGATTCAACCAACAAAGGAATTGATTAAGTAACTATACCAAGATATTACCCCGCCGTATTATTCCACTATAATAAAGAGGGCTCGGTAACCGTGGTACTTAATGAGAGAAAACTCGATTAGAATTCGTATTAATCTTGTAATAACTTAGAAGCAAGTTAGTTGATTAGGCCGCGCTATCAGGAATCTGACGTAAGGGTTCGAGCCAATTGTAAGTATTTAATGTAGCGAAAATATATGAGGCGTGTTCTAGATCTTTGATATTAGCTACGGACTTGGCTATATTGTTGCTTATTTTAAATCTTGCTATAATTCATTAGCCAAATAGTCGATCTTTCGGTTGGACACTGAAGGCTGGAAACATAAAAGTACCAACTCGAAAATAGTGAGCATGTACGATACGAAGAAGTTGATTAATGTAGATGAAGTGAAAGAGGTCTGTAAGTTTAGAGAGAATTGGGAATCTACTCCCTCTGCCTACTTCGTGAAGGACGTGGCGTGATGATGCATAAATCATAGTTATATTTTCTCAGGATTGTAACGCGCGAGTTTCTTAAGTTTCTCGTATATATAAGGACATTTATTATAAATTAAAAGTATGATATTTGACTTTGAGGAGGAGCTATTCTATCATAAAGCGACGAACATCTGCAGACTGTGCTGTCGTACTTTAGAAAGAAAATCTGGATTGCTTTTTTCTCCTACTTTAGTTAATATTTAAAACCCGTGATGGCTAAGGGATCTTTCGAACAAAAACATATTTCCTGAGAAAACAGGGTGGGAACCATTGAAGGAAGATGTAAAAATAAGCATTCTGTTCATCCTGTAGAGTCTATGTAATAGGTATCAGCGATTTATATCTTAAATATTTGTAAATAAAATCTATTACACATAACAAACATTGAATATATATATATATATATATATTATATATATATATATATATATATATATATTCAATGTTTGTTATGTGTAATAGATTTTATTTACAAATATTTAAGAAATATATATATATATATATATATATATATATGTATGAATATCTTCACGCTTCACACAAGGGTCCCCGAAGGGGTAGGCAGAGGTACCCACACACCCACTTTGCGCCAGAGATATATTATTGGTGCTAACGTGACAGATAACGTATCCATCGCCGTAACTCAAACACGACTATATGTAGATAGTACATACGCTCTTGAATTTCTTCCCAAACGCCTGCAGGTTTCTTCTCGTTTGTTATGTTTTTCGTCACTGCAAAGCTTGTTCCAAAAAACTCATTGGTACAGTCGGGATTGAACTTGCAACTTTTGTGTTGCAGGCAACTAATCGAACCTTTCAGCCACCACAATTTTGAATATTATTAAATAGTATAAATCTATGTTAGAAGAAGCGTTTTTTATTTATACACGTAGTAGGTACAGGTGTACTTAGCGTGCTATATGTGAGGTCATTGCCTTTGCCAAGGAAATATTAATTAAGAAGACGATAGCAGAGCGGGACAGACGTTTATTACTCTGGACGAGTGAGTATGAGCTTAACAATGTCATTTGCCGTACTATATAGACTTGTATTTTCTAATTAAAGTGTATATATAGCGTTAATTAAGGAATAATACATGTTAGCTTTCTGTTATTTTATAGTTCTTTTTAAATCTGACTTTACTGGATTGTTAATTATGTAGACAGAAACATATCTAAAGTATAAAAAGGTGAGCCGTGGTGGCCGAGTGGTTTGAGCAATTGCCTGCGACGCAAAGGTCGCAAGTTCGAATCCCGACTGTACCAATGAGTTTTTTCTGAACTTAAGTACAGTGATTAGTCACACCACGAGCTTTACGGTGAAGGAAAACATCGAGAGGAAACCTGCATACATCTGAGAAGTAATTCAAAGGCGTATGTATAGTCGTGCTTGAGTAACGGCGATGGATTCGCCATCTATCACGTTGGCACCTAATATACCTCTGGCGGAAAGTGGGTGTGTGGGTATTACCTATACACCTCTGCCTACCCCTTCGGGGACCCTTGTGGGAAGGCGTGAGGATATTTAATAATAAAAAGGTTTAAACAGATCAATTTCGAATGAAATATGGTAATCACTTAAAGAGAATTAAACCCGAAATACGCATTAAAGAGTTGGAAAACATTCGTTCCTATTTGTAGTAGGACAAAAATGCATAAGAACTCCCCAAGATTTTAAATATGTTAAGGTATTGCCTTAGTATTGATAGCACTCGTGCAACAAACGTTCAAAGTTTTCGTATACCAATTAGTGGTCAAAAATTACTTTATTGTACAAAAAATATGATAATTACATTATATTATTAACATTAGCTTTTAAGGTAAGACCGAAAAACCACTTACGAAGCCTTTAATATCCGTGACATTACGTATAAAAGTTTTCATAACACAAGGAATCATAAACCGAAGTAAGTTATGTAATTAACTTAGGAAGCGATACGGGCCAAGTTTAGAGACGCACATTAAGACGGAACGCGCTAAGTAGCCTAAGTTGGGCTTGTGTTAGACTGAAAGTTACGGCGTTATCTAAATGAGACCATCTTTCGTTATATAAGCTAACTTAATTAAGAACTAGCAGATGAGAGTGGGCGCCGGCGGGCGGTGTGTGATGCGGTGTGGTATGTAGCATGTGAGTCGTGACCAAAGTAAATATAAAAAAAACTTTGTATGTAATTTGGATGTAAGCTTTTTATATGTATTTAAGAGTATCCGGTGAATGTTGTTTTTTGAATTATTTTAGTGCAAACGTTTAAAAATGACATACTATAAAATCTTACAAGCAGTTACCTTATGATATGATTTTTAATTTTCAAATTGTAATTTAATATATTAAAAAACTAACTGAAATACGCATTCCAAACCGATTGTAGAATAGACAGGATGGTGCGTAACAGACAAGGATATTTTTGAAATCATCCCGATGTAAGCGACGCTAACGCAGAACGCGGCTCAACGTAGCTACATACAATTGTGCAACACAGGAGGCTAAACTAAGTGCCGACACTTGTGTGTGAATATGCGCATGTGTGCTAAGGAAAATATGTTTGTTCATGTGTGCGTATGTTAGTGTGCAATGGATTAGTGTTATAATAAAAGTTTTTGTAACAGATGTCACATATTAAACACGCCTTCATATTAATAGCCAGAAGAAGGCCAAGGAAAATATATAAAAAGTTAGCAAATTAGCCAAGTTTACATGTAATTTGTTTCTGTTGGCTTTGTGTCTCATTCTACTTAATTTGTTTGTTGGCCAGATTTATGAGTGGCGAGATATTATTCGCCTTTATAGTTGGGAAAGGATATGAAGCTTAAGCTTGAACTAGCTAAGTCTAAGAATTTCTAATTCCAGATTTAAAAATAGAATTATATTATAGACATTTTTGCAGAAATTTCACAGTACGTTTTAACATACCATTTTACTTAATAGACTACATACATATCACCTGATAGAGTACCTAGCGGGGTGGGCAGTAAGAGTAGGGCGCTAGTTCTCTTTAGACTTCTATACCTCTTGCGCTTCATCCCCATTCATCAGTCTCTTCATACATGCTCGCCGAATGCGAATAATGATGATAAACAATATTTATCACTATTTATGTTGTATGACACAAAAAATTGACGCCATTTTTCATCTCGTAATTAAGTTAGTGTAAACTTAATTACTTTTTATATAAGAAGTCAAGTCAAGTTTTGTGTCATACATGTATGTCTGCTTGTCTTGTAAGTCAATATCCACTAGGGGCTGCAACATCACGCGCTACGCCGTAGCGACGTAGCACGTAAGTAAATAAGCCCGCCTACAGACTAATTTCAGGACCCTCTTCCTGTATGATGTCGACTAATTACTTATGTAAACGGACTGCCCTGTTGTTGCTCGCGTATAGTTCGCGATGATAAATATTACTAATAACGTGATCAATCGATGTTACTAATAAATGTATACTTTTAAACAAATATAACTATAGCAGATCGACTCTGAGAAGTAAACCTGATAATTTGTAAAGATAAACGTTTCACTATATATTATTAATCGGAATATCATATCATCTTCACGCCTTCCCACAAGGGGCTACTAAGGGGTTGGCAGAGGTAATAATAATAATATATCCTCACGCCCACAAGGTTCCCCGAAGGGGTAGGCAGAGGTGTATAGGTACTACCCACACACCCACTTTCCGCCAGAGGTATATTAGGTGCCAACGTGACAGATGGCGAGTCCGTCGCCGTTACTCAAGCACGACTATACATAGGCCTTTGAATTTCTTCTCAGACGTAAGCAGGTTTCTTCTCAATGTTTTCCTTCACGGTAAAGCACGTGGTGTGACTTATCACTGTACTTAAGTTCAGAAAAACTCATTGGTACAGTCGGGATTCGAACTGTGATTGTATATTATTGTTTTTTCGAATTGAATCTAAATATTTTTCAAAAGACTGAGATTAGTTAGATTTAGCACGCTTATGCTACAACGGGTCCCTGCTTATTGTCAGGCGGGCCGAATTATTATTGGCTACCCTAGTAGTTTTAAGAAAATATTTTCTCACAATAATACTTAAGTACACTCAAGTAATTATTATTTCTCACCGCAGCACCCATTACAGTGACAGATGCCGGTAAGGGGTGACACTTGGTAAAAATTACGTCGGAAGGCTATACTTTTAACAAAATTATGTGACACTGGACTTCATCCGCACTCATTATAAAGACAAAATTATACGTGTAGTTTAACCCTTTATTTTAGCTTAAATAAAACTGACGCGAGTTAGTCGTGGTGGCCGAGTTGTTCGAGTAGTCGCCTGCAACACAAAGATTGCAAGTTCGAATCCCGACTGTACAAATAGTTTTTCTGAACTAAATTACAGGGACTAGTCACCTCACGAGCTTTACGGTGAAGGAAAACATCGAATGGAAACCTGCATAGGTTGGTTGAGATGACATTCAAATATGTATGTATTTCGAGCGCATTTCCGAATGAAAGAGGGTGTGTGGGTACTAACTCCACACTTCTGCCTACCCTTCCGCTGTCCCTTATAGGAAGGCGTGATGATATATGAAGAAGATAAACATCCATATGAAGTCTAATTCATTGTTATGATCGGGATTCGACCTTCAAATCCTTGTGTTCAGAATTTATTATCACCTGAACCGTTAATGTATAAAGTTTAAGTTTGCCACACGATAGGTAATAAGTATAGGTAATACATTTTTATTTATTACACAGTGCTAATTAAGTAGCCTCATATTAAGCAAAATTGAAAATACCTAGGAACAACGATACACATTTCTTCCACTGAAAAAAAAACCAGGGACAAAAATACTTTCTTAATGTAAGCACCTAGCATCAATTCAGATATAAAACTCTCCAACAAGCCAAAAGCGCAACAAATAATTAAATACGCTTACTCCGAGCGAAAATCGAACGTCAATCGCCTGAGAAGACTTCAATTGTTCCTGTCTATAGGAGACTAGTAGTATTAATCTGTTAGGCATACTTTCGCACTCATACTATGTCGATACCTATATAATTACGGTTAGTTCAATGACACGTACAACTGATTAAAAAAAATAACAGTTAGGCTACCTGTATTACCGGGTCTTTATACTCGCTTTTTATCCCGATATAATTAAACTTGGGTTAGTCGTAGGTGTAAAAACAGGTGACTTAATGTAATTTTAATTGTGTGACTGATTACTGGGCGTCGACCGCGTGTCGCGTACTCTCATCCTGTTATTACGAATAATTGCATTACGCTTCGTTACAGAGGAAAAAAGGCAAATAAGTTTAATTGACACGTTACTTTCTTTGTTCGCACCAAGCACGTGGTGAGTTCACACGCGTTTTGGTGTATCTCGGCCAACGTTAGCCAATGTTTGACCAAACGCTGGGCGAGGTGACGTCTCATTGAAAACCCAGACGTGTATGCCAACCGCTACTGTTCATGATTACGATAATAATAATAATGATTGATTATATTCATAATGCTGGTATTAAATTAATATCGCCTTGGGTGGTATTTAGACTAAACATAATCACATGCTGAAAAAATGTATTATTTTTTGTTGGCTGCCTCGAAACATACGTATTAATATGAAATATACTTATAAAATTAATCGTTTAACATGTTTTTCTTTTTTATTAATACACTTAAGGTCCTTTTTTATATTATTTACGTACCATATTCTGGTCCCAGGATGTCTAGTGACATAATATTATGTACGAGTAAGAAATACGCTCGTAAATACATTTTAAATCCACAATTTTATTTTAAAATGTATCGTATATAAGATGCCTATGAGTATAAGTCTAAAATAATCTGTTATAGGTATACGTATAACTTATGTCAAAATTGACAATTTACGTTGACCGTATTGTCATCTGAAATTCGTTACCACACTGTTATCACATTACCATTATATACGTATGTGACAGTAATGTCACTTAAGGAATTATTTTAATGATTTGATGTTGTTATAGGCAAGGCTATTAGTAATTTTATATTCAAAAGACATAATGTTCTTGCAGAAAAAACTTCTTACTAACGGTACCGGAGTTCGGAGCACGCAGATCCGTGCTCGGGTTTCCCAAACACACTTTGCTACGAAGCAAGTCGCGCTCAATTGCTTGTTAATAATAAATAACCGTTACAGCATTCGTAATCATAAAGATACGATTAAATTAAAACACAACCAACCTAAATTGCACTTTACAGCCCAAATGTTTGGGTGCATTATTCTTCGAAGTGAGTCTCGTAATTGTACACAAATCAAACATAACATTTTGATTGCAGTTATAAATTGAGACAGATATTGCTTGCAATACATTTGAACCAACATTTGCCTAGTGTTGGTCGTGACGAATACTGTCAAGCA
Source organism: Drepana arcuata (assembly GCA_016069955.1). Taxonomy (NCBI): domain Eukaryota; kingdom Metazoa; phylum Arthropoda; class Insecta; order Lepidoptera; family Drepanidae; genus Drepana; species Drepana arcuata. The sequence goes on along the minus strand of JACCPG010009418.1, from coordinate 2,472 downwards.
ACATAATAATAATCCAGCATACAAAAAATAAATAAACGGAACACCTCGTGCTTCTATTGTGAGCAAAAAAGAAATTTAATCATGAGAAACAATAATAACGACTTCTAAGAAATTAGACTGAGTAAGTACGGGAGCCACGCAACTAAAGCTTGCTTGTAACGTTCCGATAATTACGACAAACAAGATTTAACTTTAATTTGTAGTCAATAAAGTCTCTTTTCCCAAGGATAAATATGTGATTTCACTATTGTTAAGGCTGTATGACTATCAATTATGGCCATGGAGTATGGGAGAGCGCATTGTGATCGAACAGTAGTTTGGTTCGGTCACTCAGATTGAAAATTAAAGAACCGATATAATTCGAGCCGAATAGGGATGTGACTCTTAATTAATGATAACAATTTTATTATATAGGAACAAATGACACCGACCGTCTCACAGGGTGGGCAGATAGCTAAGAGAGCTTATTCTCCCTACACGTACATACACATACCTATCTATTGCGCTTTATCCATCATTATGCATCAGCTTTTATATACTTCCTCGCATGTTTTGAGTACTCTTGACGTTCTCGTCCTTGAGTGTTCGATTGATTTGATCTTATTCGAACTTGGTCTTCTTCTGCCAGACACTTTAGCATTTATATTTACGTTGCGTCATCCTCCCTTCACTTACTCTTGTTCATACCATACATTTTTTGTTAAACTTCTTTATGATTGTAAAACGAAAGAAGTAACTACTTGTCAAGATAAGTATATCTTCATCTTAAACTTTGGTTTGAATTTGAATCTAGACAGAAATTGTCATCGCAATTGTTTTCACTCCTTGAAAATGTCAAACACTAGTTCTTTTAATTATAATCTAGCTGATAATCTACCATTGTGCAAAATATCATCAAATTAAGCCCAGCAGTTTTTGCGTCAATAAGGATTAAATACCCTCACAAACTTACCCATTTATATTCTCAGTGGATATTGCGGGCTCTCCCTTACCTTATCCCTATACCTTTAAACGAGCAATTCTTGTATATATATCTATATATATAATCTGAATCTGGGAAACGGCTCCAACGATTTCATGAAATTTGGTAAGGGGGGGAATTCGGCGCCCCCGAATTCCCCGATCGAATAAATCGATCTAGCTAGGTTTCATTAAAAAAAAAAGTAGTTTTATCCGTGTTTTTAGGCATTGAAAATCTCCAACAATTTCATTAGTATATGAATTTCCCCACTGATAAAGCGTCATAAGTATGTCATTCGTACGAAAAAATATAAATCTGAAAAATACCGAGCTAAGCTCGGTCATTCAGGTACTACATTATTAAAAAAGAAACAAATTAGAATAGGTACATTATATTTTTGATTTTGAGATCATATATATATATATATATATAGATTATGCAGGCAACGCTTACTTTCATTAATAAAAATGTTCTTAGTAAGATAACAAACTATATTAAAAAATAACTACCAAGCAATCTACCACAAAGTATATTTTAATATAATTATTCCTAGCAGCAGTACCTACTGCCGAAAGTTTCTTAACGAAAGAGGTAAGTCTAGAAAAACTGGCGCTCTACTGTTTCTGCCTACCCCATAAGGCGCGTTGATGATATGTGTGTAATAGCAATTTTGGTTTGGTTGCAGAATAGGTTGAATATTCGGCAATAAAAATAAATGTAATAGCTTCTATGCTATTAAATGTATTATTTATTTAACAACACGGTCGCATCACTAGCCGGTCAGCATTAACACGTCACTCGTAGAGATGATAATAGCCCAGGAGCTGTGCCCCAGCTAATTGCTTTAATAACTTCCTGTGTCAAAATAACAAAAGAGCCATGCTGTATTAACAAAACTGGTAATGGCGCTTGCGTTATAGGCTCCTGGACTATATGACTATTCTGATATATATCACATACACGTGTTTGATAAAATATCGAAGACTGTTTAAGCATTTAATATTATAATTTCAGAACTTTAATTTTACCATAAGGTTAGCCGTAAATGTGGATACTGCCTTCGTATTTAATAGAAATAATAATATCACGATACTAAGACAAGTCAACGTTTTTAAATTATAATAATACTTTCCCTGGATTTATCTCGGTCCAGGATTGTAGAAAGTGAGCGATGTCATAAAAATATGGGCACCGTTAGATACACAGTCAAGTTGGCATCGTATTATATTTCCATATGCAACGTTTTTTGAACTTGTTATATCCGTAATTCTGTGGGCGAAGTCGAGTGACGACTATTAATGGCGCGCGGAATGTACAACGAAATTCGTTATTAACACAGTTTGTGACTAGACGGTATGGATTTAGCTACAGAATGGCACACAAATGACAAATTATGTATTTACATCATTGTCGCATCGCTTCTTGTTTCGTACTTCTGTATTAAGTTGTCTTGTTCAAACGTTGTTACATTACAACCCAAAGCCCTGAGTTATTGCTGCGAATATTTTACA
>JACCPG010009416.1:0-22185 GCA_016069955.1 Drepana arcuata | reverse complement strand
AAGAGGATGTATGGATCAAACCTTCTCGCTTCGCGGAATCGCGGAAAAGTTTTTGGATATTAACCAAAAGGTTTTCTGCGCTTTCGTCGACTTGGAGAAGGCATTTGATAGAGTCGTACGAAAGGAACTCTGGGACGTGCTGCCTGGATATGGAGTGAGCAGTTCCCTACTGCATGCCGTGAAATCACTCTATAGTGATAGCGAGGCGTGCGTTAGGGTTAACGGTGAGATGTCACCCTGGTTTGATGTGAAGTCTGGGGTCAAACAAGGGTGTATCATGTCTGCCTGGCTGTTCATTATATATCTAGATAACTGTCTGAGAGCACTAAGAACGAACGGATGTGAAGTGAAAATGGGAAACTTTGTGGTCAACTGCCTACTATACGCCGTTTTTACTGGCGTCATCAGAGGGCGAACTGCAGTCACTAGTTACCATAATGAAAGTAGAATGTGAAAAGAAGGGGCTGCGCCTAAACGCTGGCAAGACTAAGGTTCTGGTATTCGAAAGAGATGTACAAGTGACCGAGTGTGCTATATCGGTAAATGGGCAAATTCTAGAGCAAGTGAATGAATTTGTATATCTTGGAAGCATGTTCACACGAGATGGAAAGTATGAAAAGATATTGAAAGAAGGATAACTGCCGGAAATAAGGTGAATGGAGCCATGTCGGCGTTGATGGGCAGTAAAAGTCTGAGCAAGAATGCTCGAGTTGCTGTCCACAACGCGATATTGGTACCTACCTTATTGTATGGCAGCGAATCCCGGGTATGTCAGAGGAAGTATGAAAATAGCTTGAATGCAGTCGAGATGCGATCTCTTCGAAAAATGTGCGGCGTCACGATATTAGATCGAATCCGCAATGAAGAGATTCGCAAATCAACTGGCGTGAATGAGGGCGTGATTGTAAAGATGAAGAAAAGCATGTTACGTTGGTTTGGACACATAGAAAGGATGAGTGAAGAAAGATTGACGAAATAGATATACAAAGCAAAAGTGTGTGCAAGAAGAGGCAGAGGAAGGCCACGTTCCAACTACCTGGATCAAATCGATCGGACTCTCAAGGACGGGAACGTTAAGAATACTCGAAACCGACGAGCATGTATGAAGAGACTGATGAATGTGGACGAAGCGAAAGAGGTATGTAAGTCTAGAGAGAACTGGCGCTCTATACTCTCTGCCTACCCCGTTAGGGACTTGGCGTGATGATATGTATGTATGTATGTCACAGTTAAAATTTTGTCTCGATAGTAACATATTTAGGCCGTTAAGATTTTTAATTACGCTTCTTATGTTGAGTTGCAGTATTTTAAGGTATGAGTTAGGGTTCACAATAATAGTGTTGCAATGTTCTGGTTCACAGCAGCTCAGGTTTGTTATATCGAAGCTATCAATGTTATTTATGTCATTTAACTCTGCCATATTGCAAAACTAGAGTAATAAGGAAACATATAATAGTGTTTATAAAAATATGTTGGGTTAATATTTGCTAGCTTTCGTAGCTTGTAATTAGGCAGTAGATTAGCTATAGACAAACTATTGTATTTATGAAGTTTTAATACTATTTTTTTTATGACTGAGTGTAAGTTAGGTGAGTAGAATGAGTACTGAGTGTGTATTAGGTATGTGTGATATATGTGAATGATTAATGTGTATTTATACAAAATATTGGTAATAATAATTACTTGAAAAATATACAATATAAATAAGCACCAGTTGCTTAAGTAGTCTGCAAGCGCTTGAGGTCTTCTTCGTTTTTTAGACGAATAGAAGGGTTGTTTTCTTTCCTGCGTAAGTATATATTTCCCGGGGTTGCCCAACAGAACTTGTAATTATTTTTTGTAGCATAATCTCTAGCAAGGAAATGAAGTCTTTTCATACTTGGTGTTAGGAAGTCTGACACATAAACCGCTGTATGCGGTCCCTCGATGCTTAGATGCTTGGTGTTCAGCCTGTCGCCACTATTGTCCTTTGTGAACTGTCTCGCTGAGCTCAATATTTTTTCCTTAGTAATTACGGTGGAGAATTCCACAATTAACGGTTTGGATTTCTCACTCTTTGAGAAACCCCGATTAATGTTCCGAATTTCATGCGGTTCAATTTTGACCTTGAGCACATCTCCTAGTGTCTTTACAATATTTTGAAGTTCATGCACTTTTTCAGTTTTAGAACATGGGACATTGCGAATTTCTACGCAGGTTGCTCTACTTCTTCTTTCCAGTAATTCTACCTTTTCCTCCAAACTTCGTATCTGTGCCTTGCCTTCGTGATTTTCTTGAACAAGTGTATATGATACACTGGATGTGGATATCTTTAGCGAAGCAATTACTTTGTACGTGACGTATGAGAAAGAGTTCAGCGATATCTAAGTCAAACGGTGTGATTAAACTGGTTGTGCGTATAATTTTTGCGAAACGCAGTACGTATACTGTGGCGCGTAATAGTTTTTTATAGGATGAAAAGCGTTCTATCAATTTATCTATTAAATGAGTTTCAGTTATGTCAATTTCAGTGAAGAGAGAAACAGTTTTCTCTTCTAGATTATCGACTTTATTGGGCGATACAAGAAATGGTTTGATGGGCCACTCTTTGATAGGGTGAGAAACCCATTGCGGTCCGTGAAACCACTCTTCCTGATTTAATAGGTGCTTAGGTGTAACCGGTCGCGATATTATATCTGCTGGGTTCTCATCACCACTGATGTGATACCAGTGGTTAGCTGAAAGCTTGGAATTAACTTCCGTGATTCTGTTTGCTACGAAAGTGTGAAATTTAAAAGCGGGTGGATACATCCACGTCAATGCCACAGTTGAATCAGAGAATGCGTATATATAATTTATTGGGCAGCGTTCACTTATAATATCACATACACAGGATATGAGACTAGCTAAGAGCAATGCGGCGCATAATTCCAGGCGAGCGAGAGACACTTTCTTCAGCGGTGCGACGCGTAATTTAGAGCTAAGAAGGTTGACAACTCCTGGCGAATCCGCGTTAGTACCGACACGAACATATAAAACAGCTCCGTAGCATTTTTCACTAGCGTCAGCGAAACCAACGATAGTCACGTGAGACCCTGCGGTTATACCTACATGTCGCGGTATACTTAATTTAGACAGATCCGAGAGTTCGCTTCTGAACTGAGTCCATTTTTGTCGTATGGAATCCGGGACAGGTTGATCCCAGTCTAACTCGCGTTGCCAACACTCCTGAACTAACAATTTCATAAAAGCTGTAATACAGCCTAAAAAACCTAAAGGGTCAAAAAGACGAGCGGTCGCGGAAAGGATAGTGCGCTTTGTACAAACATCAGAATCATCATCGGTGATTTTATAAAAAATTATATATCCTCACGCCTTCCCTCAAGGGTCCCCGAAGGGGTAGGCAGAGGTGTATACGTAATACGCACACACCCACTTTCCGCCAGATTATAGGTAAAAATATCATCGTGGGGTTGCCATTGCATTTCAATAATTTTTGTGGTTAATTCACTTTCTGCGTCAAAGTTTATTTGTTGTGGATTTTTATGCGAATGTGGAATTTTATTCATAAGTTCGGAGCTATTTGAATTCCATTTCACTAAATTGAAGCCCTCGGCCATGAACATGTTCACCATCTGATGATAGGTACGTTCGGCTAAGTCTATTCCGTCCATGGACGAAACATAGTCCATGAACATTCGGTTCTCGGCTTCTAGCGCGCCGATCGGAAACTTGTCGCGTTCGTCAGCCGCGAGCTGTCGCACTACGCGCATGGCGAGGTAAGGCGAGCTAGATATCCCGAATGATACCCGATTGAACTGAAAGACTTCAATGGCGGACTCCGAAGTAAAGCGAAATAATATGCGCTGAAAAGGTTGATGACCTGGTGCGAGTTTGACACAAAAGTACATTTTCTCAATATCTGAGGTGAGAGCGATGGAGAATATGCGTAGGTTAATTAATAAATCTAATATGTTGCGTTGTAAATTGGGTCCTGTCAATAATAATGAGTTGAGCGATTTTCCCGAAGTAGTTCTACATGATGCGTCAAGAATAATCCGAGTTTTTGATGTTGTTTTTTCCGGTCGATAAACGGCCCTATGCGGTATGTAATAAGCGTTATCGGTGGGACGGAGATCGTCCACCTCGATTTTGGTTAAAAAACCGCGATCAATATATTCTTGCACTGTGGCATTATAATCGTTGCGTAATTCCGGGATAGCGTCTAGCTTTTTTTCTAAATTAATTAAACGGCGTTTAGCGGTCGTGTAAGAATCACCGAGTTCAGAGGGATCAGACTTAAATGGGAGACTGACAGTGTAGGTACCACTGTCGTCACGCGTGTAGGTAGACTGGAAAATATTTTCACACATCTTATCATCCGGACTATAATGTATTTTATTCGGTACAGTTTCGAGTTCCCAAAAGCGTTGCGTCAAATTGTCTAATAAAGGCGAGTCAACATTACAAAAAAATGTCTTATCATTTGAGTGCGTGTTAGACGGGTCGCAGTCCGCGCGCCCCATAGCGATATATCCGAGTGTAGTCTCCACACCGATAACAGGTGACCGGGTAGAAGTTACCTTGTTCCCGCGCAACAATAATGCAAAGAGTTCATTACCTATAAGGCAGTCAACGTCTGCCGGCATGTGGAAATCATCGTCTGCCATAGACACGTTTCGCAGATGATCTAATTGAGACAAGTCTATGGGTGCGTTCGGCTAATGATCGGTGATAGAATTAATCACACGAGCGTTTATTGTGTATTTACACCGTTCGTCAAAGCGGGAATGAATTATGAAAGAAGCGGTTCCTAGCGAAATACTTTCCGAGTTGCCTAGACCTTTTATTGTAGTTGAAGCGGGTTTAATATTTAAATTTATTTTTTCACAACATTGTTTTATAATGAAATGGCTCATAGAACCAGTATCTAAGAATACGCTGAGCTTGTGTCATTTTTTATTATTATCATAAACATAAACAGACGCAGTAGGTAATAATACGACGGTATTTTTATCATTGCCAGGCGCAGGCGTAATAGCGGAGAGTGACAAGTTCATCTGCGTTTGCTTAGCTTGAGACTGCGCTGAAGCGGGCGGTTCTACGTTGCGAGCGACGGAGTGCCCGCGCATATGGCAATCTACTTCGCGCGGTGTAGGCGATAGCGGCGGCTGCGAGCGGTTCGCGTTCGCGCGGCTACTCGTATTTGTATTATACTGTTGAGGTGAAGATGTGTGCGGCGATGAGTGAATGTGAGCGTTTTGGAATGATTTTGAATAATAATATTCGTTATTTTGATTGTTGTTGTGAGATTGATCTACATGAATGAGTGTATGGTGTTTTCTTTGACATATTGCGCAGCGGTTTTGAGATTGGCAATTATTTATATTGTGGAATCCCAAACAGTTTCGACAAAAACCGTGTTGAACTAACGAGTTACGAGTGTGTGCGTTGTGTAATAAGAAAGTACTGTACTTGAAAAGTGCATGTTTGGGATAGATTTTACAAATGGCCAAATACAAAAATAGTAGATTTTTCTCAGCGGCCTCCCCATCCACATTAAAAATGGACTTTTGCAACATCAGGGGACTTCATTCTAACCTAAGCGCAGTCCACCAACACCTTGAGACGACGCAGCCGACTCTGCTATTTCTGACGGAGACACAGATATCCTGCCCCGATGATACATCGTACCTGAACTACCCCGGGTACAAGATGGAACACTATTTTGTGCGCCGCGCCGGGGTATGTATGTACTTCCGGGAGGATATTTGCTGTCGACTTAATGTTCAATAAGTGTTCCCTGTGTCCCTTATGTTGAATAAAATATTTTGATTTTGATTTTGACGTCTCCACGGCCTTGAAGACAGAGACCTGTCAATTTTGTGGGTGCGCGTAGACTATGGTGGCAACACCCGAATCTACGCGTGCCTTTACAGGTCCCATAGCGGTGACACAGACACAGTTCGCCTATTTGAGCACCTGCAATCGACAACGGACAAAGTACTTGAGCAGTACCCCTCCGCGGAGTTGGTGATTTTAGGAGATTTTAACGCTCACCATGTTGAGTGGCTTGGTTCTCGGTCCACTGACTGCGCGGGGAGGGCTGCTTACGAGCTTGCCCTGGCTTATGGCTTCTCGCAGCTGGTACAGAAACCAACCAGAATACCTGATATCGAGGGCCATACAAGCTCCTTACTGGACCTTCTGCTGACCACGCGACCGGACAGCTATTCCATCTCGGTGGGTGCGCCGCTTGGCACATCCGACCACTGTCTGGTCCGGACGCAAGTGCCGTGCGCAAAGGCCGAAGTGCCCCGACCTCCGGGGCGGCGGCGCATGTGGCACTACAAGACAGCAGACTGGGATGGATTGCGTGAGTTTTACGCATCGTACCCGTGGAGGCAGATCTGCTTCGCATCAGAAGATCCAGACCCCTGTGCAGCAGCCGTCGCTGAGACGATACTGGCGGGAATGGAATGCAACATTCCAAACTCGCTAGTAGCTACAGGGGTAAAGAAACAGCCGTGGTTTAATAAGCCCTGCAAGGAAGCTAAATTATCCAATTAAGCCTTGTATGAGGAGTGGACCACGGCTCGATCCAATCTGGACCCCAACATATCTGATGCAAAGCGGAAACTTAATGCTGCCTCGAGGCACTGTAAGCGAGCGATTACCAGGGCGAAATTCGATTTCGTCAGCAGAATTGGTAAGAGACTCGCTAGCTGCCCTTCTGGCAGCCGTGCTTTTTGGTCCCTTGCCAAGACTGCTGAGGGAAACTTTTGCCAGTCGTCCCTACCACCACTCCGTAAGCCGGATGGTAACTTGGCCCACAGTGCCAAAGAGAAAGGATCTATTGGGCTCTCTCTTTGCCTCGAACTCGACTATGGATGACGGAGGCGCCACACCGCCAACTATCTTGCGGTGTGAGAACTCTATGCCGGAGATAAGCATAACCCAACGGGAGGTCCGGCGGGAGATGCTGTCTCTGGACGTCCATAAGTCGAGCGGGCCAGACGGTATTCCGGCAGTGGTGCTTAAGCAGTGTGCTCCTGAATTGTGTCCTGTTTTGACGCGCCTATTCGCGCTTTCCTACTCCACCCAAAAAGTCCCAACTTCGTGGAAGACCGCCCACGTGCACCCAGTGCCCAAAAGGGCGATAGATCAGACCCATCAAATTACAGGCCGATCGCCATCACCTCCCTCCTCTCTAAAATTATGGAGCGAGTGATTAACACGCAACTCCTGCGATATCTAGAGGGTCACGGTTTTTTGAGTGACCAACAGTATGGCTTCCGCCACAGTCGCTCAACGGGTGACCTTCTAGTATACCTCACGCACCGTTGGTCACTCGCCATTGAGAGTCAAGGTGAGGCATTAGCTGTTAGCTTGGATGTGGCGAAAGCGTTCGATCGGGTCTGGCATCGCGGTCTTCTATCGAAGCTTCCATCCTACGGACTGCCAGAGGGATTATGCAAATGGGTCGCCAGCTCTCTGTCCAGCAGATGCATAAGAGCCGTCGTTGACGGTAGCTGCTCCGAAAGCATGGACATTAACGCTGGAGTCCCGCAAGGCTCTGTGTTGTCCCCGACTCTGTTTCTTCTGCATATTAATGACATGCTTTCTATTGAAGGCATTCATTGCTATGCAGACGACAGCACTGGGGACACTTAGTACACGGGCCGTGCTAATCTCCCTTGTTCCACTGTGGAGGAAAGTCGCGAACGACTTGTGTCTGAAATCGAGAGTACACTTCGCAGTGTCTCCGATTGGGGTCGACTAAACCTAGTCCACTTCAACCCCACTAAGACACAAGTGTGTGCGTTCACTGCTAAAAAAACTCCATTCGCTGTGGCTCCACAATTCCAGAACACTTCCCTGAACATCTCGGAGAGCATTAGGATCCTTGGGGTCGATACTTCTAGCGACGTTCAGTTCCGTGGTCATTTAGAGGACAAGGCTAAGCTGGCGTCGAGGAAGCTCGGTGTGCTCAACAGAGCTAAGCAGTACTTCACATCTTCACAAAGGCTGCAACTTTATAAGTCGCAAGTTCGGCCACATATGGAGTACTGCTGCCACCTGTGGGCTGGAGCCCCTGGATACCAGCTAGGGCCTTTTGACGCGGTTCAGAAACGCGCCGCTAGAATTGTCGATGATCCTTTGTTCACAAGCGGTTTGGAATCACTAAGTCTGAGGAGAGACTTTGCCTCCCTGTGTGTATTCTACCGCTTGTATAACGGGGAGTGTTCAGCAGAATTGTTCAACATGATGCCCACTTCCAACTTCTACCACCGCACCTCTCGCCATCGACGGGGAATTCATCCCCATACCTTGGAACCACAAAGGTCTCGCACTGTGCGCTTCCAAAGGAGTTTTCTTCCGCGAACGCTCAGGCTGTGGAATGAGCTCCCCGTTGAGGTTTTCCCCGGAGAGTACAGCATGGAGTTCTTCAAGAAGGGTGTGAAAAGATTCCTGCAGGGTCGGCAACGCGCGAGTGATACCCCTGGTGTTGCAAGCGTCCATAGGCGGCGGTAACCACTTACCATCAGGCGGACCGCATGCTTGTTTGCCACCCAAGTGGTATAAAAAAAAAAAAAAAAATTACAATTGCGGGGTGATTGCGAAGGATGCGTGAGCGAGTGGTGCGTTTGTGGTAGTCGATGCGAGGCGTGTGTGAATGTGTTGTGTGTGTGAAGAGGATGAGAATACGTGTCGTCGTTGCTGGCGACAATGGAGTTGTTGTTGACAACAAATGCGTGTGTAGATTTTGTGTTTTTAGCGTGTTGCGGGACTTGCGGGTTATAATTTTTATTAGCGTAAGTAGGTTTAGAGTTCGTCGATAATGATGAGCGTAGTGAATGAATTTCATTCTGTTCTTTTATGAATTGCTTAAGTTGATTGAAAGTAGGTATTTTAACGCTGCGGTGCGCTTGTTCGAAAAGGTTCAATGTGTCTTTATCTAATTTACTCAGCGCGATGTGAGTTATAATAAAATCGGTGATATCATCAATTTCTAGAAGACGTAATGCGGCTTCGGCGGTACAGAACTGTTCCAAAAATGCGTCAGTGTTTTGAGTTTTAAAATGTAACATTTGTTCAACGTACATTGATGCTTGCACTCGAATATCGTGATATTTTTCGACTAAAATATTCCATAAAATGTTGTAATTTTCTCCCGTATTAGGAATACTACTGCAAGCGGTCAATGCACTCTTAGAAAGTTTACTAATTAGGTACTGAGCCTTTTCGGTGGGTGAAAGAGTGGGGTTGTCATGAATAAGACTTTTAAAGTTTTGATAAAAGACTGGCCAGTTATTTGGAGATCCATCAAAACCTATCAATTCAATAGGAGCTAGCTTTCGAGAAATTGCTTTAGAAAATTCGAATTTGCGGCGTTCTGAGTTGGCCTTGAGCTGCGTGATCGACTTTTCTACGGCAATGATATTACAGTATAAATCATCAAATGAATCAAGTTCGCTAAACGATGGTTTGACCTCTTCGTTCTGTTGCAAATAACACATATTCAACGAGAGCAAACTATAGTTGCAAGAAATCAGTTCTAGTCTTTTCCAACGACTGGACGCGAGACATAAATTGTTGCTCATTTATAGGATCGGAAACCATTAGACTAAGGTCGAATAATTGTTGCACTCGAGCAAACAAGGATTCTTTTTTCGATTCTAATAAAGATATTTTACGTTTTAATTCCGCCATGATGAATTGAATTCAAAAATATGTACGGGAAATTAGGCGTAATGCGTGCGATAATAAGGGCGAGCGTTGCTTGGCGTGAGTCGACTACAAAATGCCGCGCGTGATTTCTAGATTCAACGAAAGAATAGAAATATGTAGTTATTTATACGATGCGTTAAGGAATACTTTTTGTATACCATAAATAAGCGTTATAAAATATATAAATGCGTTTAAATATATATGCGTTTATGAAATGATGCGTTTTCTAATTTGAACCGTGTAGGTAGTTAAATGGCGGAATGATTAAGAACAAATTGCGAATTGCGAACTTAATCTGCGAAAATAATGAGCTTGTGCGTGTTTTGTGAGGGAATTTGAGTGTCTGGAGTGATAGGGTTAAATGATCCGGCGCGATTATGATCAAGAGAACAATTGTGATGTATTTCAGCAGTGAAAGGGATTGGTAGGTACCTGGCGGTTAATTTGAATTGTCCTTCGAAGTAGAGTTTTCCATGCTGGTTTTTCTGGCACTGATTCCACTGCACGATCACACTCTTTATATTAGGATTTAATGAGTCCACACACTTATTAGTCTCTTGCGGTATTTTGGATAATTTAGGGAATTTTATTGAAGAAGCGCGTGCGTCGCGTGTGTAGCGTAAGCGTCGACTTTTGTGAGTGAGTGCGGAAGGGAGCGGGTGAATGATTTTGGGAACGAATTAGGAGAGTGTATGAGCTAATGAATTAGTGTGGTTAGTAGTGCATAGATAAAATAAATAATTTATTAAGCGGCGCGTACACCAATGTTCACTCTATCCTGATTTCTGAGACATGGCTCAAACATCAACTTTTGTCTACCACCTATGCTCTTCCCGGCTTTATTCTCATCCGTAATGATCGACTCGTGCGGAGGGGAGTGGCGATATATTTGCGTAGCGATTTACCATACAAAATTATCTCCACCTCACCCACTTCTACCTCTACTTCCGCTGAGTTTCTCTTTCTCGAGGTTTGTGTCAAGGGAGTGAAAGCCGCTCTAGGCGTAGTTTACTGTCCCCCTATAATCGAATATTTCACTGATATCGAATTAGTTTTTGAATCTTTAGGGTCTGAATATGCACATCACATTATCATGGGCGATTTCAATACTGAACTCCTCAATCCCTGTTTTCCTCGTACCCAAAAACTTCAACGTTTAATCGACTCAACACATTTTAATATCCTGCCTCTGCAAGCAACTCACAGTAATGTTACCAGGGATGATACATGGTTGGATCTGGTCATTACTTCTACTCCCTCCCTCGTCTCCTCTCATGGTCAACATCCTGCTCCCGGTTTTTCCCATCATGACCTCATCTTTCTTTCATACAACATAAAACCCCCAAAACTGCAGCCTAAAACTCTGCATAAGCGTTGTTTTGGGCGCATGGATATCGAGAAGTTACGCCTACATGCTTCTCATCTAGATTGGAAATCCTTGCATAATGCTCCTACGGTAGATCAAAAGGTACAGATCTTCAATGAAGCCATCCTCAGCCTATTTGATGTTCATGCCCCTGTAAAGAAAATTAAGCTGAAGCATGCACCTGCACCTTGGCTGACTGCAGGGATTCGAATGGCGATGAGGCGCAGGGATCGTGCATTTCGCAAATTCAAAAGAGATCGTAGTGTAGAAAACTGGGATTCCTTTAAGAGGGCTAGAAATGTGTGCAATCAGATGATACGTAACGCTAAACGCCGCCACATCATCAACAACATTACTTCTTCTTCTCCCGCTGACATCTGGAAGTTCCTTGGAACTCTAGGTGTCGGAAAAACTTGTCATTCTGGTCTTCCGATGGGGATTGGCTTAGACGACATCAATAAACATTTCACCTCCACAACTTCTTCATTGACCTCATAATGGCTTACCTCTTCCCAACATTGGTTCATTAAAATTTTCTCCAGTGACACCGTGAGATTAAAAAAATAATCCACGCTATCAAATCTAAGGCTGTGGGTTGTGACAATATTAGCACATACATGATTATTTTAATCCTAGACCAAATACTTCCCGCGATCACGCATATCATTAACGTTTCCCTCGAATTAGGATCCTTTCCCACTTTATGGCGCAAAGCCTTTGTTCGTCCATTACCCAAAGTACCCAACCATTTCCGCCCCATATCTATTCTCGCTTTCTTATCCAAAGTCCTTGAAAGCTGCGTTCATAAGCAGTTGTCTATTTTTGTTCATAGTAATAATATTCTTAGCCCATTCCAATCGGGATTTCGACCTGGTCATAGCAGTCTCCGCTATGCTTAAAGTGACTGACGATATAAGGTTGAGCATTGAGGATAAAAATATCACTGTGCTTGTCCTAGTGGATTTTTCAAACGCATTTAATATGGTCAGTCACGATATCCTTCTACCCATCCTCTCCCACTTTAGAATCTCATCCGAATCACTGGAATGGTTCCGTTCATATCTTCAAGGACGCCAGCAGTCGGTTCACATAGATGATTCTTCATCAGGTTGGAGTGAAATAGGCTCTGGCGTTCCACAAGGCGGCATTCTTTCTCCACTTCTATTTTCATTGTTTATTAACCTTTTATCTTCACAGCTTCAGTGTGTGTATCATTTGTACACCGATGACCTGCAAATTTACTCTCAAGCTAGCATCCAGAATCTGTCACAAGCCATTGATGATATAAACCGAGATCTAGACTCAATTAAAAAGTGGTCTGATCGCTTCGGCTTGGTCGTAAATGTGGCCAAGACTCAGGCGATAATGGTTCGTGGATCCCGTATGCTAAGCAAAGTGGACGTAGCAGGAATGGCTCCTATTGTTTTTGATAGGGCTACCATACCAATTAGTCCCACTGTCAAGTTTTAATAAAATAATAAAAATAAAGCCGTGGTGGCCGAGTGGTTCGAGCAGTTGCCTGCGGCGCAAAGGTCGCAAGTTCGAATCCCGACTGTACCAATGAGTTTTTCTGAACTTAAGTACAGTGATTAGTCACAGCACGAGCTTTACGGTGAAGAAAAACATCGAGAGGAAACCTGCATACGTCTGAGAAGACATTCAAAGGCGTATGTATAGTCGTGCTTGAGTAACGGCAATGGATTCGCCATCTGTCACGTTGGCACCTAATATACCTCTGGCGGAAAGTGGGTGTGTGGGTATTACCTATACACCTCTGCCTACCCCTTCGGGGACCCCTGTGGGAAGGTTATATACATACAAAAGCTGATTCTGTCCTGACGAAATGGTAAGGTTCTAGTAGCGTACGCCTGCGGTATCGGTAGAACGGACGGAGCACCGCGGCGACATTTACGCCGATTCGTCATGAAGCTGCCTCCAACAGACTCTGTCGAGGATCCTATAGCGGATAAAATAAGTATGGGAGAGATTGTAAGTGCGATAAGAAGTCTGAAATGTGGAAAAGCTGCGGGAATAGATGGGATTCCGGCTGAGATGATCAAGTACGGTGGACCAGCGGTCTGAGACGTCATCTATTTGCTATGCAATCTTTGCTGGGAAAAGGGTGATGTTCCGGACGACTGGAGGCGAGCAGTCATCGTGCCTTTCTATAAAGGAAAGGGATCACGATTGGACTGCTCAAACTACAGAGCCATCAGCTTGGTCAGCTTAGCTAGTAAAGTGTACATGAAGATCCTGACGATAAGAATGCAAGAGCGATCCGAAAGGTTTCTCTGGGAATCCCAAGGTGGATTTAGACCAGGAAGAGGATGTATGGATCAATACCTTCTCGCTTCGCGGAATCGCGGAAAAGTTTTTGGATATTAACCAAAGGGTTTTCTGCGCTTTCGTCGACTTAGAGAAGGCATTTGATAGTCGTGCGATAGGAACTCTGGGACGTGTTGCCTAGATATGGAGTGAGCAGTTCCCTACTGCATGCCGTGAAATCACTCTATAGTGACAGCGAGGCGTGCGTTAGGGTTAACGGTGAGATGTCACCCTGGTTTGATGAGAAGTCGGGGTTCAAACAAGGGTGTATCATGACTGCCTGGCTGTTCATTATATATCTAGATAACTGTCTCAGAGCACTAAGAACGAACGGATGTGGAGTGAAAATGGGAAACTTAGTGGTCAACTGCCTACTATACGCCGATGACGCGGTTTTACTGGCGTCATCAGAGGGCGAACTGCAGTCACTAGCTACCATAATGAAAGAAGAATGTGAAAAGAAGGGGCTGCGCCTAAACGCTGGCAAGACTAAGGTTCTGGTATTCGAAAGAGATGAACAAGTGACCAAGTGTGCTATATCGGTAAATGGGCAAATTCTAGAGCAAGTGAAGGAATTTGTATATCTTGGAAGCATGTTCACACGAGATGGAAAGTATGAAAAAGATATTGAAAGAAGGATAACTGCCGGAAATAATGTGAATGGAGCCATGTCGGCGTTGATGGGCAGTAAAAGTCTGAGCAAGACTGCTCGAGTTGCTGTCCACAACGCGATACTGGTACCTACCTTATTGTATGGCAGCGAATCCTGGATATGTCAGAGGAAGTATGAAAATAGCTTGAATTCAGTTGAGATGCGATCTCTTCGAAAAATGTGCGGTGTAACGATTTTAGATCGAATCCGCAATGAAGAGATTCGCAAATCAACTGGCATGAATGAGGGTGTGATTGTAAAGATGAAGAAAGGCATGTTACGTTGGTATGAACACATAGAAAGGATGAGTGAAGAAAGATTGACGAAACACATATACAAAGCAAAGTGTGTGCAAGAAGAGGCAGAGGAAGGCCACGTTCCAACTACCTGGATCAAATAAATCGGACTCTCAAGGACGAGAACGTTAAGAGTACTCGAAACCGACGAGCATGTATGAAGAGATGAATGTGGACGAAGCGAAAGAGGTATGTAAGTCTAGAGAGAACTGGCGCTCTATACTCTCTGCCTACCCCGTTAGGGACTTGGCGTGATGATATGTATATGTATGTAGGATTTAATTATTACATACTAACATTTAAAATGTTTCTAATTTTAATATTTCTGAACGCATGCTGTGGAAGAGACGGATGTAGCTCGATCTCGCTCTCTCGCAAGACGCCGCCATTATGAGTAAGATGTTTTTAATGTGCTCTACAAGAAATTTAATAAAAAGTATAGTTAAACCCAAGAAATAGTGATTTCATTTAGACCCACACCTACAAGTTCTCATTCGGGATACTCAGGAATATTAGAGTCTAAATGATTTAACGTAAAATATGTGTAAACATATTTTACGAAGTTGTCGCGTGGTGTGAACAACAACGCAGCCGCCATACTTAACCTGCGCTGACGCTACGCCGCCGGTTACATTTTCAAAGGCGAAAGACGCAAGACGCAGTTATACGACGATTTAAGACGAAAGACGCATTTATACGACGATTCTAAGACGAAAGACGCATTTATACGACGATTCAAGACGAAAGACGCATTTATACGACGATTCAAGACGAAAGACGCATATACGACGATTCAAGATGAAAGACGCCTTTATACGACGATATACGACGATTCTGCATGATCGATGGCAGAGAGCAAAAACGACGATAGCAAGAATCTAATTTATACGAAGGACGCTGTACCAATGTTCACGGGTGATGACATCACGTACTCTTCTGCGAAGTGGACACAAGATCTCGACGATAATGCCGATATATTTGGGTGGAACCAGCAGCAGAAACTCATTATAGCGCGACTATGGAACAGCAGAATTATGGCTAAAAAACCGAAAAAAAACTTTCAGAAGTTACGAAGAACTAAAAGTGGCTTTGATGAAGGAATTCCCAGAGGTGATAAATAGTAAAGAAATCCATGAGTCCCGCGCATCACATGGTATGGAAGCTAAAAAAGCATCAAATAATTATTATGAAGGAGGTGATAAACAAAAAACGCGGGTAGGTGCTAGTTTAACTACTGTTCTTGATGAAGGTTGGATATATATATATATATACGCGTTTTCCAGTAGTTAATTTTTATTCGCACAATACACGGTTTAGCGTACAAAGAAACTTCTACTTAGTGACTATTACTTAAAACGAATTACGGTAGACAATCAAAGTGCGGTAGGCAACCAGGCGGGCACCGGGAGGCAGATTTGCTTGTGCGGCTAGTCTGCGCGGTGTTCGTGCCGGCACTGTCTGTGCTCGCTGCCCGCGTGGCTTTCCTCGCGTCGTCGCGTGCGTCATACTTAGTTGTATATATGTATATAATTATGTATATCGCTCGTATGTATGCCCCAAAAAAAAAAAAAAATTATTTCAATAACACAACACAAAATAATAAAAGAAATAAAAGAAGTAACAAAACAATATACAGAACTATGTAGTTTCATTTTCTGAACTCCCTTAGAACACTGCTGGTTGCGCCCTAGACGCCGCCGTTACTTCCTTCAAAGGTACCTTGCTGATTGTCTTAATTAGATATTTCTTCGCACCTTCTTTACACTTGTTTCTTATAATGCAGCACAGTAATATTAGCAGTATGATACTGCATCCTATAACCCCGGCTGCCACAACGTTAAACTTGTCTTCTACCTTGCTTGACAAATTTTCGATTTTTGCTATGGCTACTGTGTGGTGCGACTCATTGTTTTCTTCTGGTTTGCTCTGTCCGAAGCCCATTGTAACTTTAAGTTATTGTTATAAAATCTGAAACTGTTCGCTCGTAGTATTTACTTATTACTGCCATTTGAATTAACAAGAACCATAAAAGAACAATGATTCGCTTATTATACATGTTTGTGTCCTACTTACAACTCGGTCGAGCTGAGTTCGATTTGCTGACTCATTTGCTGAGTTATTATACTTATAACTAGCGCGGTCA
This sequence comes from Drepana arcuata, assembly GCA_016069955.1. Classification (NCBI taxonomy): domain Eukaryota; kingdom Metazoa; phylum Arthropoda; class Insecta; order Lepidoptera; family Drepanidae; genus Drepana; species Drepana arcuata. The sequence goes on along the minus strand of JACCPG010009416.1, from coordinate 5,692 downwards.
CCATGTTTCAGGAGCCGTCTTGAAATGCTACACTACGTAATTTTAAAGGCTCAGCGTTAAATATGCTATGTAGCTAAACATTGTGTGGCGCTGTAGCGCTTACCGGTTGATTAAATGAATTTACACGTTTCAATGGAATGTGGCCACTTCGTAATCTCGATACCGTGATGGTCTATCTATAACTCGGCCACTGCGTGTGGTCAGTGGTACAGGTGGCGGTATTTGATGTAGATTTTGATGCGATGATTGGTGTGATGTGTGTGATGTGTCCTCTGAGCTGCTTGGCGCCACCAGCTGCGACCTGGAATTTGAAATGTTGTACCTGTTAATGTCTGACTCGTTGTCATTCCATAAAAATGCTGGTTTTAACCTATCTATCGATATTTCTTTTTCCGAGTTTTCCAATTGAATTTTGAAAGTCTTTGGCTGTTTACGAAGGACTCTGTAGGGGCCATGATAGTTAGGTGTGAGGGGAGGCTTGACGGCGTCATTCCTGATGAATACATGTGAACATGTTTCAAGTTCCTTGTGAACGAAAAATTTTCTATATATATATATCCTCACGCCTTCCCACAAGGGTCCCCGAAGGGGTAGGCAGAGGTGTATAGGTAATACCCACACACCCACTTTCCGCCAGAGGTATTAGGTGCCAACGTGACAGATGGCGAGTCCATCGCCGTTACTCGAGCACGACTATACATACGCCTTTGAATTTCTTCTCAGACGTATGCAGGTTTCCCCTCGATGTTTTCCTTCACCGTAAAGCTCGTGGTGTGACTAATCACTGTACTTAAGTTCAGAAAAACTCATTGGTACAGTCGGGATTCGAACTTGCGACCTTTGCGTCGCAGGCAACTGCTCGAACCACTCGGCCACCACGGAAAAATTTTCTACTGTCCTTATTTTTAAACGGAACGGGTCCCAATTTTCTAATGGTTTTCCTCAGCCTCTCTACATATGAAAATTGATCGTTAGCGACTGTGCATGACTTCATATAAAAATCTCCTGGGAGCCTAACAGCCTGCCCATACGTTAGCTCGGCCGCACTAACCTCGTTCTCTGCCCTAGTAACGGTTCTCAATCCTAATAGTACTGTGGGTAATTCTTCCAGCCAGGTTGCATTTTCTGCTAATCTGGCTGTCAACGAGACCTTTAATGCCCTATGCCATCTTTCTACCACTCCGTTGCTCTGCGGGTGGTATGGAGTTGTACGCGACTTTTTAATCCCCAGCATTTTCATTAAAGATTGAAATAGATCACTTTCAAACTGCCTACCTTGATCCGTGGCAATGTATACCGGTGCTCCGAACCTGCACACCCAGTTGTCGTAGACTGCTTTTGCCACCGTGTCAGCCGTAATGTCCTTAATCGGTATCGCCTCCGGCCACCGCGTGCATCTATCTATCATGGTGACCAGGTATCTGTGTCCCTGTTGTGATGTTGGAAGGGGGCCCACCAGGTCTAGATGCATAAATTCGAATCTGCCTACTACTGGGAATTTTTCCCCTTCGGAGATAACATGTCTGCTAACTTAACATTTTTGGCATTCTACGCAAGTTTTGGCCCAGATTCCTGTTGTCCCGGTTCATGCCCGGCCAAAAAAATTTTTTTCTTACCATCTTACGTGTCGTCCTAATTCCCGGGTGACTAAGGTTATGCACTGAGTTGAATACTATTTTCCTATATTCTATCGGTACGTAAGGTCGAGGTACGCCTGTTGATACTTCGCAATATATATGTATGTCTGAGTCAGGTATATTCAATGTTGCGAAACGTGTGTTTGTGGAATGCGATTTTGTAACTTGAGTATCCTGTCGTTGGGCTCGGGCTAATTCCGCGTAGTCAACGACTGTTGGAATGAAATTGTGTCAACACGCGATAACGCGTCCGCCACTGTATTTTCAAACCCGTTGATGTGTTTTATTTGACTTGTAAATTCACTTATGAACATGAGTTGCCTAGCCCGTCTCGCCATTTCGTTGGCCGTACCCACTTTTTCTAGTGCAAAAGTAAGCGGCTTATGGTCGGTATACACGATTAGTTCCCTTCCTTCAATTAGGTACCTAAAATGTGTTATAGACATGTATATGGCAAGTAACTCTCTATCGAAAGTGCTATACTTTTTTTGAGCCTCTGAAAAGGTCTTTGAAAAGTAGGCTAAAGGTTTCCACACGTTATTTATTTTTTGTTGGAGTACGCTTCCCGCTGACGTATTTGAGGCGTCCGTCATAAGCGCGAGCGGAACGCCGGGCGCTGGGTGAGACAAAGTAGTAGCGCTTTTTAGGCTCTCTTTACTTTGTTCGAATGCCCTAATTGCTTCGCTGTCCCACTGAATTTTGGTCTGATCCTTTTTTTTGGCATTGTGTAAAAATGTATTTAAATGACTTTGTTCATCCGCTGCGTGTCTAATGTGTGTTCTATAGAAGTTTATCATGCCTAAAAAACGTCTAAGTTGTTCTACGTTTTCCGGCCGCGGGAAATTTGTTATGGCCTGAACTTTTTCGTCGAGGGGTTTTAGCCCTGTCGACGAGACTGTATATCCTAAGTATGTTACCACCGGTTGTGCGAAAACGCATTTACTTAGATTAATAGACATTCCGAATTTTTGAAAAATTTTGAAAATTTCCTCCAGATGCTTTGTGTGCGCGCTTTCCGTTTCTGACGCTATTATGACGTCATCGATGTAACAGAACAAAGAGGACTGTGCGCCCTGCGGATCAACAAAGTTCTCTATTCCTTGCAAGATAGAATTCATAAAGCGTTGAAAAGTTTGTGCCGCGTTTCTCAGACCAAAAGTCATGCGTGGGAATTCAAATAACCCAAACGGCGTGATGATTGCCGTTTTTTCTATGTCCTCCGGGGCTACTTCGATTGCGTGATAAGCGCGATTAATGTCTAAGGTGGAGAACAATTTCTTACCTGCTAGTCCATATGTGAAGTCTTGTAGCCTGGGGATGGGGTAGCGGTCCGGCTTGGTGGCCGCGTTCAACCGCCGGTAGTCTCCACATGGCCGGATTTGTCCATCCTTCTTTGGCACGACGTGGAGTGGGCTGGCCCACGGACTCCTGCTAGGTCTGCAAATACCTAATTTCTGCATTACGCGAAACTCCTCTTTAACTTTTTCGTATCTGTCCGGCGGTAAAGGCCTTGCCCGCGCATATACCGGTGGACCCGTGGTTTCTATGTGGTGCCTTACCTGATGCTTGGCTGGTTCTGTGAACGAAATAGGTTTAGTGATATCTGGATACCTTTGCAGTATGTCCAGATAAGGGTGGGACTTTTGTATAGTGTATAAGGGTTTGTCCGCCTGTACCACAGAGCCACACACGCTTTTGTAATCTTCCCTATCTAACAGTCGAGCCTTATATAGATCTACTACTAACTTATTAGTCTTTAAAAAATCTGCCCCTAAAATGGGTCTACTGACGTCACATATCACGAAAGTCCAAATGATTGGCCTGCGCAGGCCTAGATCCAGCTCGAAAGTAGTCGTGCCGTATGTAGCTATTTCTGTATTGTTGGCTGCGAACAATTTGTATGAGCAGTCTACGTTCTTTTTTCGTTGCGTGCAAACCTTCCGAACCTCTGATGGTACATACAAAATCTATTTGTTGCTTGGGTATTGTGTACAAATCTTCAATTTCCTGCATTTCCTTGCTGTTTCATCGCGTTCAACTCTCCTCTCATCTGCTTGACTTTCTCCGACATCTTTAAGAGCTCCGTTTCCTTATTTTCTTTCACTTCCGCGACGGTCGCCCGCCTGGTTGACTCCATAAATCTATCTGCTAATTTAATGAGTGCCTGTGGTTCAGTCTCTTCGTGCGATATGAGTAGTGTCTGTACTGCTGAGGGGAGCCTTCTCAACCTCATTTTTCTAACTGTTGTCATTTCAACTCCTGAGTTTTTTCCTGCGTCTGCCATCCGCCGGTATAGCTGCGATGGCTTTTCATCGCCCAACTGCAATTCGTTCATCAGCTTGTTGAACTGCTCGTCCGCGGACTCCTGGTATTCGACCACTAACCTTTGTTTAAGGGCGTTGTAAGACTTGTCTTTTTCTTCCAGTAGACCACTCCCGTGGCATAGTTCCCGTTGTCCAAGCTTGCTGATCACCAGATCGAATTTTGTGTCTTGGCCTATTTTGTGGAGCGATTATTGCTTCGAATTGAGCGAACCACAACTTCGGTAATTCGCTCCAGAACGGTGCTATTCTGTTGGCGATTGTGATCGCGGACAGTTCCGGTAACGCGGGGTTGATTTTATCTTCCTCCATATTCACTGGTTGCTAAATGTTCTTATCGGGGTCACCACTTTAACTACTGTTCTTGATGAAGGTTGGATATATATATATATATATATATATATACGCGTTTTCCAGTAGTTAATTTTTATTCGCACAATACACGGTTTAGCGTACAAAGAAACTTCTACTTAGTGACTATTACTTAAAACGAATTAAAGTAGACAATCAAAGTGCGGTAGGCAACCAGGCGGGCACCGGGAGGCAGATTTGCTTATGCGGCTAGTCTGCGCGGTGTTCGTGCCGGCACTGTCTGTGCTCGCTGCCCGCGTGGCTTTCCTCGCGTCGTCGCGTGCATCATACTTAGTTGTATATATGTATATCGCTCGTATGTAGGGGTCGCTACACTAGTAAGGCAACAACTTAAAAATCTTTATACTGTAATATAAAATTAAAGAAGTGTATTAACTGAATATTTTACATATAACTGAATGTACTAGACTACCATACCTGCCAATAAGTGTTATCTCCTAATTTGTTAAGCTGCACTCTGAGTTATACCAATTCTTTGTTTTTAACCTCTAAACAACATGGATGCCATACAACAATCCTTGGATCAGATGATGGCTGCTTTCAACCAGCGCCTTGACACTATTGAAGGGCAGTTACCCAAGGCTACGCCTGTTAGTCCAAGTAGTTTGGTAGATGAATTTGCCACATTTAAAACATTTGTCCTGGAATCAATGCGAGCATTGCAAACTCAAATTGCAATGCTTGGTCAACAGGCTGATGACTTGGAGATGCGGTCAAGGCGGAAGTTCTTGCTTTTGCATGGTGTTCCTGAGGAAGACATATCTAAGGAAGATACTCCTGCTGTAGTTGCCAGGGTGATATGCGATAAACTGAAACTGTCTGGGTTTACTACCAGTGATATAAGTAGATGTCGTCGAATGGGCCGTAACACTGCCAGTGATAAGCCCCGGCCTATCTTCCTCAAACTCCGGGACAATGCTATTCGTAGTGAAATCTGGTACACGAAAACTCAACTCAAAGGATCTGGTGTAACAATGTCAGAGTTCCTCACGAAAGCCCGACATGATATTTTCTTAGCCGCTCGTCAACGTTTTGGGGTGACCAAATGCTGGACAAGGGAAGGCAGCATTTATATTCTCGGACCTGATGGAACTCGGCGTCGCTTGAATACTATGGCGGATATTGACGCAATCGTCCAAAAGGAAACAGCGCCGCAGGTAGCAGTGCCCAATGAAGTAGAGGCTGTTGGCGTATCGAGGAGAAGAAGAGCGGCCCCATCGAAAAAGTAGTTGTGTGATACCGGTCAAGTGGAAATGTAGTTTTTTCTGCTATCTTCGAGTAGTATTAGTATCTTAAGTATCAATATCAGTCTGATGGGTAGCTAACTTTCCGATCCGGTCAAATGGGTAGGCTTAAACGTAC
>JACCPG010009415.1:0-77750 GCA_016069955.1 Drepana arcuata | reverse complement strand
TTGCCCATTACATAATATTATGCCCGATAATCATTTAACTGCGACATATTCTCTTCAGGAGCTCGTCTGGGCGAGATGCAGTCGCTGGCAGGGCTGGCAGCTATCCTGCAGCACTTCACTGTGGAACCAGCCCCTGGGTATAGCAAGGACCTGGAACTAGATCACACACACAACGTCGTGCAAGCTGTCAAAAGTGTCCAGCTTAAACTCAAGCTGAGGTAGAACTGTAAAATCTCTTTTTGTTAGTAATCTAATATGCGAAATCCGATGTAGTTTAAGATCGACAGATTATTGATCTACTTCTCTGTGTAGTACAATTTTCATCTATACATATTCATCTTCCCTATGAATCAGTCTGCCATCCATTGCGTACTCATAATTACCTAAACGTACAGACAGCAGAAATCGAATTTGTTTTATGCTATGTAGAGATTCCAGTATGGAAATATTTCATTGGGGCTGATTGCTCACTCAATATTGTTAATTCTAGTATGACCCCTAGGGGTATGTCACTGTATATGTATATCTCTCTATTGTAGTCATTAGGAAATCTTATGTTCTTAGCAGTTATCGTGCCCTATTGATAACAATGTTTGGTATTTTGCACTTATAATGACTGTACACTTTACAACGCATGTTTATTTTAATTATCTGCGGGTTTTAAGGATCATAATTGCCAACTATCGACTTTTATTTTCTACATTTTAAGCGTAAATACTTTGTGGATAACGTCGTTGATTAGAATAAGAAAATGTAACGTGTGACTAATACCGTTTTGTAATTGATGTTATGTTGTTTATGTAGCCTACATCGGATTGGCGATAAGATAAGTTAGATAAGAGAGAAGAAGCCGGAGGATTAGCATGGTACACTTTTTAATTTTTTTTATTCCACCAGAGTGGAAAACAAGCATACGGCCCTCCTGATGGGAAGCGGTTACCGTAGCCTATTTACGCAAATTTATGTAAACGACTGGCTTTGTTTAGGCGAAGTAAGTTGCAGTGTGAAATGTAAAGTTAAAAAAATATAAATATTTTTTGTACATTTATTTATTTATTTATACAAGCTTACTTCTATTATACAGGTTACACCCAATGCAATAGAGTAGAAATAATTTTCTAGTGATAGCAGATTACAAATAATGACATTTTAGTGAATTCACTCAGGGAACAGGAGAATATGTCGATGGACCCGACTATTTTGTTGATGGTGCGCAGTGCACGCGTTAGCGTGGTTATATGCGTGGCTACATGGTTGCATTTCTACAAACTTGTACGTAATGGCCTTTGTCTCCTAGATAAAAAATCACTTTACCTACTCCAGTATTTTATTTTTGCATTATTAATTGAATTAAATATTTACATTATAGAGAAATCTTTTAATAAAAAAAAATATATGTCAAATTTTACCAGGGTCAATGACACTTGGATGAAAGATAAACATAAACATTATTTTTTAAATTAAGTATACCGTACAATGTATCTATTTGACTTACAGAGATAGAGGAGCGGGCTCCTTTCCGATTATTCATTCATAGCTTTATCAGTACGCACAAAGCGTTCAACGAAGCAGCATGTTTCTCCTATTATTTATCTTTGCTTTACTGCTTCTCTATTTTTACGCTACCAAGAACCATAATTACTGGGCAAAGCAAAATGTGAAGCATCATCGCCCTATCCCACTGTTCGGTAACCATCTACAAAATGTTTATGGTATTAAAAGCATCGCGGAAGTGACAATGGAGCTATACAACAAATATCCGGGAGAAAAAGTGGTCGGCTACTACAGAGGAACTGTACCGGAACTGATTGTGCGCGACCCCAATGTGGTGCGAAGTATATTGACGGCAGATTTTACACATTTCTATTTGCGTGGCTTGGGGAGGAATCCCGATGTGGAGTCAATGTCGTTGAACCTGTTCCATGTGGATGGTGACAAGTGGAAGCTACTTCGGCAGAGATTGACGCCCGCCTTCACCACTGCAAAGTTACGCGCTATGTACCCGTTAATAGTGGAATGTGCTGAGAAATTACAGAATGTATGTGACAAGATTGTCCACCGCGACGGCGTCACCGACGTCCGCGAGCTCATGGCTCGCTTTACCACTGAATTCATTGGAGCTTGCGGTTTTGGTATCCAGATGGACTCCATTAACAACGAACACTCCCTCTTTAGGGAACTTGGCAAGAGTATTTTTCACCGATCCTTGAAAGACTTGATTATCGTTGGCTTATGGGAAATTATTCCTGAATTAAGGAATAGACTCAGTTTAATTGAGAATAAAATCGAGTTGGAAATAACGGAAATATTACAAAGTATTCGCAAGCAAAGGAACTATAAACCAATTGGGCGTAACGACTTCTTGGATCTGCTACTAGATTTGGAGACGAAGGGTACAATTAGAGGGGACTCAATAGAACACATTAGTGCTAACGGAGTACCCGATCAAGTGCAAATGGAGATGGATATCAAGTGCATGGCGGCGCAGATGTTCGTATTCTTCGCGGCTGGTTTTGAAACATCGTCCAATGCTACGAGTTATGCCTTATACCAACTGGCGTATAACCCTGAGATCCTGCAGAAGGTTCAGGATGAAATCGACCAAGTTCTATTGAAATACGATAACAAATTATCCTACGAGTCTGTATCAGAGATGAGCCTGCTCAGTATGGCGTTTAAGGAGGCAATGAGGATGTTTCCGCCGTTGGGAGTCTTAAATAGAGTTTGTGCTAGAAAATACACGATACCGGAACTGGGTATTACATTGGAGCCAGGAGTGAGGATAATGATACCTATCCAAGCCATACAGATGGATAAGAAATATTTTGAAAATCCGACAGAGTTTAGACCAGAGAGGTTTACACCTGAAGCGATAGCGAACAGACACAAATATTGTTACCTTCCATTTGGAGTGGGACCAAGAGCGTGTATAGGTGAGCAGTACATACTCATTGTTATTTATTTTAGATATCGATATCACATCATTGAAGAGCTAATGGAATATTTCCTAAATTACAGCAATACACATAACACTTAACCGTCACCAATAACATAAAGCAAATATCAACATCAGGTATCTGTTTGTTTTTAAATAACGACATTTTTCTATATATTCTTCTTGACGGAGGTAGTCGTGGGATTTAAATAGTCATCTTGCAAAGCCAAGGCAAATTTCAGATTCAACCCTCGCCCTGTACCAATAAGATTAAAATATTGTAAAGTACAATACAGTATGTTGGCGAGTTTTTCATACCACGAACTTTATAGTGATGAAAACATCGTGAAGGAAACCTTGAATAATAAATTCAAAGCTAAGCTAAGTTGAACTTTACTCTTCAGACCTCTTAATTTTTAGCAATAATGTTAGATGTATTTCCTACAGGAGCTCGTCTGGGCGAGATGCAGTCGCTGGCAGGGCTGGCAGCTATCCTGCAGCACTTCACTGTGGAACCAGCCCCTGGGTGTAGCAAGGACCTGGAACTGGATCACACACACAACGTCGTGCAAGCTGTCAAACGAGTTCAACTTAAACTCAAATCAAGAACGAAAAAAGTTTTGTAATGTATCGGTTATATTAGCAGCTTTGGAGCCTTACCCCGTGCGGATAAGCTGCGATATATACATATGTACATATTTTGTTAATACATGTCTATTTTACTTCTACGTTTATAATGTGTATAATACGTTTGAAAATAAAGTTTAAATTTAAATACATTCAGGCATAAATACAACTCAATCTGACTTAGTCCCAAATGATGGTGTGATATGATGATGATGTATAGGTATAGATACCCTTTTGCGTATCGGTGAGCTGTGATATACATGTGTCCCGCCTAGCTACGTACGAAAATAAACATAATCAAAATCGGTCGTATCATTTATGTGTTTGCGAGACCTAACATATTATTTTATTTATAAGGTACACCAACATTACACTTAATAAACACTAAAGTAAACTTAATTATAAAAATTATAAAAAAATTAAATTATTTATATATTAAAGAGTACTCGAAACCGACGAGCGTGGACGAAACGAAAGAGGTATGTAAGTCTAGAGAGAACTGGCGCTCTATACTCTCTGCCTACCCCGTTAGGGACTTGGCGTGATGATATGTATGTATAAAAATTGAGATAACAATAAAATAAGTATAATAAAATAAGTGTAGAAAATAATGACGATAATGACAAAATTTGTTTCAACGTTAATATAAATAAGTATTAAAATTAAAAAATATATATATATAATATTTTGTATGGGTATCTAATATGAATATAACAAAATATTCACATCGAGTTACGATTTAATTGAATTAATTAGGAGATATAAGATAAAGAGATAAGTACTTTATAAATTGAGCCGTAGTGGCAGAGTGGTACGAGCAGCCGCCTGCAAAAATTGTAAGTTCGAATCTCGACTGTACCTACCAATGAGTTTTACTGAACTTAAGTGCAGTGTTTATATCACACATCGAGCTTTAAGTTGAAGGAAAAAGGAAAGGAAACGTGCATACATTCAAAGACATATGTTGATTGTGCTTAAGAAACGGCGATGGACTCTTCATCCGTCACGTTAACACCTAAATTATACGTGTTTTCGAAAAACTACCCCTATACACCTATGCCTACCCCTTCGAAAGGCGGGAAGGTATGTATTATTAATCATTGAATTAGCAAGGTGGGACCCAACGATCTTCAGCTTCGTAGAGTGTATTGTAATAATAGTCTGTCAAATAATTATATTCAAAGTCACATTTGGCTGCAATAAACGAAAGTATAAAATGCATCAAATCAATCTGTTTAATAAACCTGCCTGGTAAATGTTTTTATTTAGCATCGCGTTGTAGCTGGCAAAGTTCGCGGTTTGAGCCGTCTAACCACCTAAAGCTTTAATAAAATATCATTGCTGTGTAACAGTGACATGGCCGGTCAGCCGTAATATTTTATGTTGACAATCTCAAGAGGGATTCCACGGATCAAGAAAATAAACGAGAGATGAGGACACGCCGAACTACCACCACAATCTGATACAACAAATCTGTATCATATCCCTTATTTACGTGCAATTAAAATTTTATAAAGGTTTGTAAAACCTTTCATGAGGTTAGTCGAGTTGTTTCTTCACGATAACCGATCGACCACAATTCGCTCAGTATTTTATATTTATAATAATAAGTTTATAATATAATTATAATATGTAGAGAATAATCATTGAATGATTTATTAAGTTTTCGATGTTTCTATGAACTTTATTTGGCACGAATCGTTCTACATAAACTTTTTTTTAATCCCAACTTTATGCTGCAATATATTTTTTTATTATTAATACATACATACATACATATAATCACGCCTCTTTCCCGAGCAGAGACTTCTTCTTTCCACTTGCTACGATCCTTACATACTTCTTTCGCTTCGTCCACTTTCATTATTCTCTTCATACATGCTCTTCGGTTTAGGGTACTCTTGACCTGACCTTTTTTTAAGACGTCCCTAATTTGGTCTAGGAACGTCCGCCTAGGTCTACCCCTTCCAATACTTTCATTCACACTCGCCTTATACACTTTTTTCGTCAATCGTTCTTCATTCATTCTCTCGACATGGCCAAACCATCTCAGCATACCTTTCTCAATTTTTGTCACTACATCTTCTTTCAGACCACAAAGTTTCCTTATCTGACTATTTCTTATCCTGTCACTCAGTTTAACTCCTATCATAATTCTTAACGCTCTCATCTCAACTGCAATTATTCGGCTTTCATGCTTCTTCTGCCATACCCAACTTTCGCTTCCGTACATGAGTGTCGGAACCAACACTCCCCCATGCACAGCCAAACGAGCCTTAAAAGACACATTCCGACTGCCCATGAAGGAGTGCAAAGCTCCATTCACCATGTTTCCTGCATTCACTCTTCTTTCAATATCACTCTCACACTTTCCATCTCTTGTAAACTTTGAACCCAGATACACAAACTCATTTACCTGTTCAATTTGTTCATCTCCAATCACGATATTGCACTCTGACACTGCCTCATCTCTTTCAAACACCAATACCTTCATCTTCTTTACATTCATCTTCATTCCCTTTCTAATAAAAGCTCCACTCATAGCAGTTACCATCTCCTGCAACTCCTCGGCCGTAAACGCAAGTAATACTTGGTCATCAGCATACATAAAACACTTGACGAGTAACTCATTCATTCTCAACCCACTTTCATTCTCTTTTAAATCTGTCAAGCAATTGTTCATGAACAGATTAAACAGCCACGGTGACGCTACACATCCCTGTCTAACACCTCTTTCGATATTAAACCATCCGGTTATAAAATTGTTTTATTTATTTATTAGATTATAAAACTGTTTCATTAATGTACAAGATTATAAAATTGTTTTATTATTATATTAGATTATAAAATTGTTTTATTATTATATTAGATTATAAAATTGTTTTATTACCGCTATAAGCATAGTGCTGGTGAAATTGTTTTATTGAGCTTTGAATCCTCGCGGTTCGATATCGTTTTGAAGGTCTCTCGCTTTTCTCCTCAAACTCCTAGCGAGAATCTAGCCGAGTCTTTATGCTAGCAGAAAATATCTCGTAGTCAACAAACGCATATCATTCAGTGGAAAGAGCGCCGGTACCTGAGTCACTCAAGAATGTGAGTTGTGGTGGTCTATTGTATACGTTGGTGTGGTGATATTGCAATAAACACGCGCAATTTATTTTCATGCGATTGCATTTTTTGTAACGTTGTCGCATTGTATTTGAGACATCAAAGAAAACAAATAGAGATGATCTTAATAATTGCAGTAGATTTGTACTCGCGGCATTATCTTGTTATTCTAGTTGCTTCATATTGAATGTGGCATTCTTGACATGGCGAATATAGAAAACTGACCACAATAAACTTATAGAGAAAACCTTTGCCAAATAACATGTAGTTATATCATTAGTTAAATTCTTGTAGCCTAAGACTCAATTCAAAAGACTACGAAAGATAATAGGCAAGGTTGAGTTTTATAAGTTCTGCAAGAGTTACTAAACATTGGATGTTCACCATGATCTTTGGTGGCGTAACGGAAGAATGTCAGTAAGTCTAAGTCCTTTATTTACGTGACATAACCATCTAATATCTCAAAATTATTACATCAGTTTCTGCTCGTGACTTTACCAGGTGTGTTTTTTATATTTTACCTTGAGATACTTGTATGAAAATGTCATGTAACAAAATATATTTATGATGTTATTTCGGAATTTGGCAAAGAGAGAGCAGAGGAATGAGACAAGCTTTGATTTCAAGGAGATTGTGCGGAAGTCATGACACCTGACTTCTATGAAGTCCAGTTACAATATCTAGTTGTCACGGAATTTATAATAGAGATTCAGTTGCACCAAGTCCAGGTGTTGCTAAAACTCAAATTGGATTCATATATTACTAAAGAATTCTTAAGATGTAATTACTTTGTCATATTTAAGTTGATGACTAAACAAAACAACATTTCCGATGTTGTGGGTTAAAATTTGTGTTTAAAACTGTTTGAGGAAATTGTTTTGAAGGCTAAACAAAACAAAGCCTTTTAGTACGACCTAAAACAGTAGCATGTGAGTTGTAAACAAAATAAACGTCACTGTTGTTCTAAAATAAGTGTGGAATGCCGGATATTGCAATAGCGACCCGTCACGACACAGGGATCGCACGCGCAGGTGAAACTTTCAGTCCGAACTGCTCGCGAGCACGGGACGCACGCGCCTCTACCAAAATACCATCGAATACGACGGAACACGAACATTTTGGAATAAGTGAAATAGTTAGTGAGGTTTTTGCGAATGTGAATAAAATAAAACATATAGTAATTTGTGACTTTGTAAATATGAAAGTCCTACCAGTTGAAGACAAAGTAGCAAGTGTAGGGAACGGAAACGAGCCGACAGTTGAAGTGGAAACGCATAAATTAACCAAAGAGGAATTAAACAGGTAATAACACACTCCTGTTAGAACAATTGTTGCGTTATTTTAAGCCTAATCTATAGTCGGAATTTTGGACACTGATCAAATTGTTAAGACTTTCAGCAAAGGTGCGTTCAATAAATAAACATACAGCAAATATTTTTAGATACAATTTAACTGAAAATTATGAATTTTAAACAGGTTTTGAAACAACCAAAGCATTTTTTTAGTTATGTAGTATATGGACAATTCGCCATATCCTTAAAATTCAACGTATAGATTATTTCACTCAATGGCAAATTGGCAGCTTGATGTTAATGTGAATATTGTCAATAACAACAAAAAGAGTAAACGTGAAAAGTTTGTCGTATGAAGTCGCAAGTTCGCTAGGTCAACTAAAATTGGCAGATGTCCAGAAATTAGTCAGAATGACACAACCGCGTGCCTCTCGTGTTTACGCTTGTTGTTGTCGTTATTCGGGTCGGAATGTTCAGCTCTCGTCGCGATTCCTACTTCAATTTTCTTTTCAGCTTGTGCTAATTCCTTATAGTTGACATGTCTCTTATTATCTAACATATTAATTTTATTAAAGCAAAGCTAAGCAACTTTTTATATGAGAAATGGTAATTTTGAAACAAGATAGTTTTTTTTAAAGTAGGTAGTTGTTATATGAAGTCTTTTGAATGAAGTTAAAATTTTACTTTTTAACGTTTCGCCGCCATTAACTTTAAGCGGTTTATGAATGTTGTCATCAGGTGTTGAATTTCAGAGATCAGTACTGATTGGAAATCTTTTTGCAGAGGCTGCCCCCTCGGTGTTTCCCGCGTGACCCCTTCCCTGTATGTGTGTGGGGCGCATTCGCTCCCCGGTGCAGTCAAAGCACTGCACCCTGGCCTCATCGTCAGTGCAGCCCCCGAGCTGCCTCCTCCTCCGGAAGATTATGTACCGAGGCAGATAGTGCCTTTGCTGGACACGCCCAATTCTGATATGCATCCGTATATGGAACGAGTTGCTGATCTGATCAATGAGGTGAGGTTAAATGACTGTTATTTGTATAGGTGGAGCTGTATCTATATATACTTACATTTAAATTTAGCTCTAGGTCCGGTTTTTGTGTGTGATGTAATATATAATAACTTTAAGCGCGTATATTTACCAATAAACGCGCCCAAAAGTATGCCATACTAAGTATCGATTCTTAAGTATAATTAAAGTGTGATAGTTTTTCTACGATCTTCATTAAGGAAAATTATACATACATACATACATATCATCACGCCAAGTCCCTAAAGGGTTAGGCAGAGAGTATAGGGCGCCAGTTCTCTCTAGACTTACATACCTCTTTCGCTTCGACCACATTCATCAGTCTCTTCATACATGCTCGTCGGAAAATTATAAATAAATGAAAATAATAAAATAAAAAAAGGCAAAAGTAAAAACAAAACTTAAATTTTTACTACAGATCATATCGATTTTGCGATATTAAATATATAAACGGGTTAATGATTCCTCTTAGTGTTCTTAATTTTACAATAATGCTTTTATTTACAGGTAGTAACGAATGGTGAAACAGTGCTGGTGCATTGTGTTGCTGGTGTGTCCAGATCTGTGACCTTATGCCTGGCTTACCTAGTCAAGTGGCAAAAAATGACACTTAGTGAAGCTTACCACCATATAAAGCAAAGACGGTACGTTTCTCTACAGAGATAAATAACTTTTATATTTGAACTCCTTGGTAAATTCTTTATGCATTATAAAAAAGTCAGATTGAATGATTTAAATATCACGACGGTTTCTCAAGCATGACTAGAAATAAATCTATCTAGAAATAAGTATTTTAAATTCTTCTTGAGCGAATGCAGGTTTCGTCTTTATGTTTTCCTTCATTGCAAAGCTTGTGGTGTGAATGAGGACTGCTATTAAGTTCAGCAAAACTCATTGGTTCGGATGGGAGTCGAAAATCTTTTCGTTGGAAGCAACCACGTGAACTACGTGACTATATTATATTTTAAACGAACATTACTGAAATAATATTTACAAATTTAGCTTTTACACGCATCACTATCAATTACGGCAGATATCTCGCAAAATTCAATTCGCTACAGTATTTTGTATCAACATGCTTTTAAAATTGTTTTGATACTCTCGTAAAGTGTTGAAATTACGGTCTTGAAGGGATTATCAGCTAATCTCTGTGAAGTTTTTATTCAGAGCGGTACACGTAGACTTATGCAACCAAAATTCAAACAAAACTCAATCACACAATTATATTATGTAGATAGCTTTTCCTAGGTAAGTTTACAATACGAGTGTTCGACTCAAAGATTTATAAGTGGGGATTGATTTGGTAGAATCAATGTTAATGCAATTAATGACTCATCGGCTAACACTCACATCACTGTCAGCAAATATTATAACCATAGAAGAATGATATCGTCTCGCCGAGTCCCTCATGACCTAAGCAGAGAGAGAAGCGCGCCTATTTTGTTCAAGCCTATAGACCGATTTGCTTTATCCTCATTCACCTCGCAACATTAACAAAACGTTTATTTCCTTTTCTAGACCCCAAATCCGACCGAACACTGGATTTTTTAAGCAGCTCATCAAGTATGAAGAGCGTCTTTTTGGCGAGGCCTCAGTCAAGATGGTGTACTGTGAGGCCATAGACAAAGAAATCCCCGATGTGTACGAACCTGATTACAGTGCCATGACCTGGTTTAGGCAACGATACGGCCCTATAGAGAGGGAGAGCTGAAGCTGATCTGATAATATCAAGAAGGAGAAGGATGACCATGATTTTTGACAGATGTGAACTTTGAGCTGATATTAATAAGACTGAGTGAATGAATGGAAGGGATAGGAACGACTTTGCGGACTTTGAATGTTAGAACAAATGATTTTGAACTGATTGTGGGAATATAATGTTAAATTGTGCATTAAACTTCTTAATATATGTAAGGTTATTTAAAAGTGCATACTGTATTTTCTAATAGATAATATGATAGAAATATCTGCTACAGTAGTTAATTATAAGGATTGTGATAATTAATTAATATAATATTGTTATGGTTTAAACATGAAAAGTTTATTAACTCTTTGTTAATGTATAATAATAATGGGACCAAATAAATAAGCTATGATCTTTCTGCGTTTGTTTCATTATACAATTCAAGACTGGGAGAGCGCGAACACAATGCTACGATTATCTACGATGAATGGGGTTTGTTTACAATTTTCTGCAAAATGACCTTGCTGCGAAAAGCTTTTTAACTTAAAACATACAAAATGCCGTACGAACTACTGCTCTGCACATGTAAAAAAAGCTTGAAGTAAACATAGCATCTCCGATAGATTAAACATACGTCTATACATGATTTAGGTTGGTGGTAGTCAAACCCGCGATTAGCACAAAAAGCAGGACAGGGCCACGATTGTGCCATTTGGCAAAGTTTTATGTACAATTGAATTGATGATGCCATCCAAGGAATCTTATGTACAAATCGTGTTTATATTTAATACGATACAGGCCCTGTCCCGCGTTGCACTCGCGTTATATTTTATTTCATTCGTAGTTTTTAATTAAACGTGTATTTATCCAAGTTATCTATCTATCTCTTACTCACATTAATATTCATATTCACAAACTTTCGCATGTATAATATTAGTACGACTAATTTTATAAAAAAAATATATCCTCACGCCTTCCCACAAGGGTCCCCGAAGGGGTAGGCAGAGGTGTATAGGTAATACCCACACACCCACTTTCCGCCAGAGGTATATTAGGTGCCAACGTGACAGATGGCGAGTCCATCGCCGTTACTCAAGCACGACTATACATACGCCTTTGAATTTCTCAGACGTATGCAGGTTTCCTCTCGATGTTTTCCTTCACCGTAAAGCTCGTGGTGTGACTAATCACTGTACTTAAGTTTAGAAAAACTCATTGGTACAGTCGGGATTCGAACTTGCGACCTTTGCGTCGCAGGCGACTGCTCGAACCTACTACTAATTAATTTATAATAATTACTACTAATTAGGACTAATTTTATATTTATAATATTAGTATTTATTTAGTAGGTTAATTTGTTGCCTATCGAGATGTTGACGCAATTATCTATGATACCGTACATACAGATTTCTTATAGATAAGAAGTAGGCATATAGAGTTCCTGTCTGCATCGTATGTTATTAATCAAACGGATGTTGTAAATCTCCACGCCACTATGATCTGTGAACTGAGTTCACGTTGTCTCGCGTACAGCAAGTAACATTTGGAGCTGATATCGAGCGAGTCTTTTTTACTACGATATTCCCTTTTTTTGTCTAATTGTTTACTATGCTAGTGGCAGCTTTGCAAGAAAGCGATTTGTTGCACTGATCAGACATAGAAACATGTCTCTATGTCTGATTTCATGTACTTTCCTTGTCTAAAATGGTACATAAGTATTTCTATTGAAAGATTCTAGAAAATGGATAAACTGTTTTTCCATTACAAATTTATTTACTTACTACGTCATATCATTATTTCACCACGACAACTGTCTATCTGAACGCGGTAAACTAAAAAAAACACTACGAATTTTGATGCGGTTTCCAATTCAGTTGCGTAATCTAGGACGGTCCATAATATACCAAAATCCGCTTCCAGAAACCAGGTCAGATCGGTAGCTAGCATGTGATTTGAATGCTAGGTAATTGTAACTTGTATGTCACAAGTAACAAGTTCAACAAACTTTCTCAACGATTTAATGAAATGCAAAATAGTGACTCTCACCGTATATTCTACACGTATTATATAATTACTGTAGTTTTGGACAAATGAGTAATTTCATTGAACGGTGTTGTTGTCCTCCTGACATTGAGCGGCTGCCGAAATAGATTAGGCGATCGCGGGGCCTGAAACAGGCCGGGTATCGAGGTACGCTGCGGGTACAATCCAACATGCGTGTGCGCTTCCGCATTGTGGTGTAACCGCTGCCAAATTAATCTCCCGTATATTTTAAAAAGCAGATGGTGTTACGTTGCGTGTAGTAAAGCACGCAAAAAGCTAATGAATATTTTGGTAAATTAATAACAAATGAGGTCATATTTGCATTAATACGTAACACTTTAGAATGTAGCCATGGGACCTGGTAACTTTGTAATGCGATATTGGTTACTTTACGACGCGGCAACGAATCCTATGCATGTCCGAAGCATGTCGGAAGCATCATAATTATATAAATGCAGTTGTGATCCTATCGAAAATTGTGCTGACTAAAGATTTTCGTAATTGGTGGTAAAAATTTCGGAATTGGTGTAAATCGAAATGATAACAAGTCTATCGTTAGTCAGGCTCGCAAAGCATTGGCGTCACCGAATGTGTTTGAATGTGATTACACAGTTGTAGAAACGTATGTTAAATTGTAAAAAGGACCAATGAAGACAGGTTGACGAAATAGTTATAAGGCGTCTGGATGAAGATGCAGAGAAAGACCATGTTTCATTTTCACGCCATCCTTCAGGGGTTCCCAAAGGGGTCGGCAGAGGTCTTTAGTATGTATCCACACACCCACTTTTCACCGAAGATATATTTTAGATGCTAATGTAACAGATGGCGAGTCCATCGCCGTTTCTTAAGCACGACTGTACATGTTTCCTCTCGATGTTTTGCTTCATCGTAAACCTAGTGATTTGTGACTAATACTAATCATTGTACATAATGTCTATACACAATGTCTAAACTGATACAGAAAAGCTATTGGTACAATTGAGATTTAAACTTGGAATCTCTGTGTTGCAGACAACTTCTCCACCACGGCTCTTGTTTTTTTTTACATCAAACGCGTACTCAAGTATCGCAACGTTAAGGGTGTTCGAAACCGGTGAGCATGAATGAAGATACGGATGAATATGGATGAAGCGAAGAGGTCTGTAAATCTAGAAAAGCTGGAGCTCCACTCATGAGGTAGGCAGAGAGCTGTCCTTTCCGTGAGGGACTCCGGAAAATGTATGTATTTTATGTTTCAATTCGAACTCGTGCCTACTCTTAAAGGAAAACGTGAAAATGAAATGTAAAATTTTAACACTCGAGACAAATTAAGTCTGTTTCACTCCTAAGACGTAAAACACTACGATTGTTCCTAGCCTTATATTTTTTACAGCACTGTTGGCTTTGGTTTATTGCCAGGATTCATTACGTCGGTCTTTGTCACGTGTTTACCTCAATTGCCATTGTCCTATCTTCATGTGTATAAGGTTGAGATTGGCACCGATCGCCGTTATGATGTGTTGTGACTGCGGGGTTGGCAGAGATTCATGTTCCAAGTTCAATGTTTTCGTTAATTACCTCACGTGTGTAATTAGGCGGTCTGACGGCCGTTGACGCTTACGCACGGCGATTTAAAAAATAACATGTTTTCATGTGTAATATATTGTAGTAAGTCAAGAGAGAAAGGCTATATCAGCTCCCTGTGTGCCCCATGAGGGACTTAGCGTGAAGATATGATAATGCAGGTACGCATGGATATGATAGGTATGTACACTAGGTGTATCAACTTGTATTGAGGTGGCCGAGATTGTAGTAGTCACTATCTACCTTTACGAGAACCCTTGTGAGAAAGCGGGAACATTTATTTATAATACAAAACTCTGTAGGTACATAATTATGTTTAAGCTCCTATATAATATACCCAACCTAAGAATGTTTTGTTTTAACAATGAAGCTTTAGTAAAAAGGGAATGTACTTGGCGTTGTTCTGCCAACATTTGGATTCACTTCAAATTATTATTTTGGCCTTGTTGTACTATTTGTGTCGCATAATCGCACACAGAAGCCGCCAAAATGTTCATATTTACATTTTGGCAGTGCTTAGTGTACCTACGAGCTCTGGAAATCTTATTCAAATGGAAGTGGTAGCCGACTGGTTCGAGAAGTCGCTTGCAACACGTTCACAAGTTCGAATCTGACTATAGGTACCTATGAATTTTTGTGAACATAAGTACAGTCATTTATCCCACCATGACCTTAACGGTAAAGGACAATAAAGACAGAAAATATACGATTGAGAAGACATTCAAGGACGTGTATACGAATATATATATATACTCTATTCTATACAGGTCTGGACCTGGTCTGCGGCTGATAGAATTTGATGAAGTTTTTTTTATGCATTTGAAGGAGTTTAGTCACATATAAACGGAGGTAATAACCGACTCAGATTCTCAGGTTATCGTAGAATATATTGTGTTAAAATAATTGATAATAATTAAATAATTGATATATATATATATAAATATATATATATATATATATATATATATAATAATTAATATATATATATATATCTTACATTATGTTATACTTATATATATGAAGAGACTGATGAATGTGGACGAAGCGAAAGAGGTATGTAAGTAGTCTAAAGAGAACTGGCGCTCTATACTCTCTGCCTTGACCGTTAGGGACTTATTCAATTTTTTTCCAAGTTTATTATGTTTTAGTAGGTATATTACTTTACTTATAGTTAAGTGGCTTCAGTACCGATTTGGGTTATACCTTGTAATACTAGCAGTATTAAGATGATATAAATAAATAAACAAATAGTCGTACCTGTTCTAGTTTCAAGGGTAGGTGCGGAATTAAGGAATACATGAATATCAAATTACAGAGGGAAAATAAAATAGGTATTTGTATTGTTTCTTCTTGTGTCTCTATATCTGTATTATAACCATATCATGATTAATCTGAATTTTTAACTATCATTCATACAAACGATTAGTAGGTACTGCCTTGTCTAGACGAAGTGTACCGCAAATTCTCGAATAATTTCAGTTAAATTCGTTGGATTCTAAGAGTGTTAATTAAATGAAGATTAACCAGACGTGTTAGTTATTGCGTATGGAGTTTCCCTTGAGGTCGGTACGCGGCCTTATTTCTTCAACCTTCACCGTACATTACATTCCATACTATTTCCATCCCACTTATAATATGCGGGCAACCTTCGAAGCGAAAATAAAGAGAAAATATTTACGATTCTGTGGAGCACGTCTAATGACGAGATCCCTGGAAATGTTGCAGTTTTGGATTTAAAAGCAATGTACATGTTTGTAAGTCATGCCATTAACCGAAAATAATACCTATTTATATTATTATGTTCAGTAAAAGCTAAATAATGGAAAATACAATAGTGAAGGTTAGTCGAGTCTAATATTTAGACATAAAAAAGAACTATTTTCTCGGGCAATATGTATCGCATTTCTTTATGAAGCACATTTACCGTCAAAACGTTGACGACATTCTATGTGTTAATTTGCGACAGATGCCAAGCGTTGTAACATTTATATCAAACAATATTTTCATAAATAGAGAATGCTGAAGCAAATACTTTTTTGTTCGGGCAAAGTAGCTAAAACTTATAGTTAGTTTAATCTAGCACAACTCAACTCAAAGCTGGGATAAATTTCTATAATCGCTTATAAAATGGATGTATTGTCATAATACGACAAAAGATGCATATTTGTTTGTCATAAACGTAACTTACAACCAAAGCTCTAATTACAACCAAAGCTTTCTTTTTCTATATACATATTAAGTGTATGTAATGTATATATAGAAAAAGCAAGCTGTCGTGTGGTGGTTTGGCTTTGTAGTGACAAAGGCGGAAGACATAGTGGCGAACATTCAGCGGAAGCTGATGTACAGACCGAGAGTGCAGATGGCTGGAGTCGCACCGCAACCTCAATTTAAAGGTCGTCGCCTCGTCATGAACGAGGACTTCTGGCCGAAGAACGTGATGTTCCGTCGTTTCCGCGGACAAGTGCCACACGAACCCGTTGTGAAGTGACTTAGTATTTTTTGTCTACAGTATCCCATTGGTTCACACTGTTAGGATAGTAGTAAAAGAGAAATAAATAATTAATTTTTTTACGTATTTGAAAACTGTTCTATCTCGTAAAGTATAAACGTACCTTAAAACGAGGTACATTTTAGAGCTCTTAACGCGTCTGCCTCCATTGAAAAGATGAGTAATGAATAATTAGAGTATGCTCGAGAAAAATTGTTCCCAAGCGCGTGAATGTAATTAGAAAGATCTGCTTCAAATATGAGGTCGGTATTAAAAATACAGTAATTAACCAATGATTTGAAGAACATAAGTAAAATAATAGTTACCTCTTGATTCTTTATTTTATTAGCATCTAAATTTTGTCTCTAATGGTTACATATTTTATTTTTTGCCCTCAGTACTAGGCACTTAATTCAATAACAATTTATTGAATATCAATTTCCTCGAACTCGAACGATTTTTTTATTACAGCCCACGGGTCTCAAACAAGTATGGGTTCCGCCTGATGGTTAGCGGTTACCGCCGCCTATAGACATTTGCAACACCAGGAACATAACTCGCGCGCTGCCGACCCTGCGGGAATCTTTTTACACCCTTCTTGAAGAACTCAATACTGTACTCTCTAGGGAAAATCTCAACGGGGAGCTCATTCCACAGCCTGATCGTTCGCGGAAGGAAACTTCTTTGGAACCACTCATTATATGATCACTTTAATTCGTCAACATTACGATGCCCCTATGTAATGTAGAAGAAGCGAAAGAAGTAAGTCTAGAGAAAACTGGCGCTTTATGCCCTCTGCCTACCTCGTTAGGGACTCGGCGTGATGATATGTATATGTATGATTCCCCTAGAGAACAAAGATATGAGTTGTGTGTTACACAATGTACTTATACAATAAAATACGGTAATTCCTATTTAGAGCTGCTGTAAGGAAGTGAGGTATAGATTGCCTCTCAGTTATTTTGGTACTAAATACCTGTAATCCTGTTACGCCAACATGTGCCAGACTCCTTGAGGCGCCAGTGCCGCAGGTGAGATCAAAGGACCGTAAATATTCCACTTCACACACGTGATTGATCATTATTATGCTGCTAGCTTCGTTACTGTCCCGGAAGCCATAAAATATACAGTTGTTACTATATTAAATGTTACGGTGTTAGTCTAATATTCCGCAATGACCCAGAGGTGCAACGACACCCTTCCTTTCCTTTCGCCCGAGACATATTCAGGTGTCAACGTGACAGATAGTACGTCTGTCGCCGTCTATCAAGCATGACTCAACTTTTTTAATGTCTTCAAAAACGTAGTGCTGGTGCGTTGGTGTCTTCCTTCAACATTAAACTGTATTTAAGTAAAAAAAAAACATCGGTACAGTTGAACTTGTAATCTTTCAGTTGTAGATGCCTAGTCAAATAACTTGATCACCACAGCTCTTACCTACTATAAACAATCATTTAAATTGAAACGAACGTGAGAGATAAGGTACGATTAATAAGATTATACGGCCTACCTGATGGCAAACGGTCACCGTAGCTAATTTACGTTCACGATGCCGAAGTATCACTAGCATGTTGCATACTGTTTTGGCAGCATAATAGGACTAATCACTCTGCTGCCAAAACAATATAATACAACAATCCTCTCCCCTCCCCAAGGAGCTCATTATTGGAAACCTTCAGTATGTATGTGTTTATCAGTCGACACGTCAGTCTTGATAATACCCAGACAGGTTATCGGTCTCTGAATGATGATATACATATATGTATACATAATGTAAACTCTGATAAACAACTTCCCTCCCACGATAACTGTAGTTAGTCACACCCAGTCTGCGGTCTCCACGGCGGCTCTATTGATAGCGCTTCAATTACGGCGCAATTTACAGAGATAAAGCAAAAATATAAAGACGCCTACACACCTGCACGTCTTCCCAAACGTATGCCCTGCCCGTTGGCCGTTCGCCAGGATGACAACGCGCCGAGGAATGTGTGGTCACTGGGCAGAAATCTCCGACTGAAATGTTAATGGTTGTGTTGAAGTTGGAAGGGAATTTACTTTAGTTGTTGGCAGGTAGATTGGGATTTTAATATGTTCATTTGTCTAGTCTTCTGCGTTTATTAGTAGACAAGATGTGCCCCAAGTGTACTCGAAATCAGTGAGTATGTATGAAGCCTCTCTGCTAGCCCCGCGTGGGACTCTATGAATGTAGAAGTGCCTCGCAGCCGCCTCGCCAATAATTTATTTCAATGGTAGATTTTTATAATATCCTCACGCCTTCCCACAAAGGTCCCCGAAGGGATAGGCAGCGGTGTATAGGTTGCACCCACACACCCACTTTTTTATTTATTATATTTATTTTGTTCATTCAATTTATTTTAAAATCGAGACAATTATCAACTATAATAATAAGCCCACCTTACCTTTCTTTATTTTCTTCTTCTTATTTATTTAGGACCCATTCAAAATAATGGTTATCAAATTAATCCATAACAAAACACTTAAATATTTTGTCGTTTTATTATTTATAATTTTAATGTAATAATAGCTTAATTATATCAAGACACGATTCTAAGACGCAAAAGAAACAAAAGACGACGAAAAGCACCGATGAAGACAAAATTCCATATTTAAAAAGTATTACTTGCCAGTTCTTTAAAAACATGGCCATTTTGATTTTTTTTTTAATTGAACTCAAATAAACGTTTTTCACATAAAAAGATACTTGTGTTCTACACACATGGCTCCAATTTTTTATGAAATTTATCAGTCATGTAATTCAGTCTAAGTATTTTTTCTTTTATAAAATCTTAGCTGTTTATTTGACAGCAGCTAAAATAATCGCTGCATAGATAATCAAATGTACTCGATAAGATCATACTCTTAATTTCAGGGGGATTTTTTATATCACTGATTGGCTAACAAGCATGTCTTCTGCTTGATGGTCAGCGCTTACCGCCGTCTGTGGACGCTATGCAATACCAACAGCCCGCGCGCTGCCGACCGTGTAGGAATCTGTTAACAACCTTCTTGAAGCACTGCTTGCTATATTATCTATGGAATATCTTGAGTTCATTCCATAGTGTATGCATAAGGAAACTCTTTTGAAAAAAGTACAATGCGTGACCTGTTTGTTTCCAAGGTTGGGGAGCAGTGAGTGCGGTGGTAAATAACATCATATGGATATGTAGCAAACTGTATCGATACACTGTTGAAAATTGTTTTGCATTTTTTTTATTATTATTTTTATTTAATTAAAACTTCCTGCAAACATTATTGCAAAGGCGAACTTAATGCAGAAGGCATTCTCTACCAGTTAACCTTTGGGTGGTGCAGAGATATTCATGGCAGGCTAAAAGATCTTTACAATAGGGCAATATAAAATTCCTATATGTTTTATTTAATTTACATATATTAAATGCCATATATAACATACAATATTATCATACATCTAATATAATATTTATAATAAATATAATAAATCTACATACACATATACATATATATATATATATATATATATATAAAATTATATACATAAATAATAATAGATATTATATATTACACATAAATATTACTCTGTTTCTACTTGGCGGTAGTAGTATTGCTTCACTTTTGCTTTAAATGTATCCCTGCTATTGCATTTTTTTTCTTACAGATATTAATTATATAATAAAATAGAAGGGTCCCCGAAGGGGTAGGCAGAGGTGTAAAGTATTAATTGTATGGTGTATTAACACCCACTTTCCACCAGATATATATTTTAGGTGCCAACGTGACAGATGGCGAGTCCATCGCCGTTACGCAAGCACGAAAATCCATACGCCTTTGAATTGCATCTCGGAATTGATTTTCTCACGATGTTTTCCTTCACCGTAAAGCTCATCGTGCGACTAATCTCTGTACTCAAGATGATAAAAAAATTGGTACAGTCGGGATTCGACCCCGGTCTTTGTGACGCAGAAACTACCCGAACCGTTCGGCTACCGGCTTTTTAGGCTTTTTAGGCACGTATAAATTAATTAAGAAGATATCTTCTTAATTAATTAATATGCGAGCCGTGCTCAGATTTATATGTTGAAATAACCTCTGGTGTTAATGCCCTTAAGCTATTTTCAGAAGAATGCGATCTTAGAACATTATTACATCGGAACATACGCGTTTATTTTCATTGGTGGATATTTACATATGGAATTGTAAGGTGAGATTTTATAGTCAAAATGTTTTCTTACTTTTGTATTGTGTGTGGGTTTGTAACTGTATTACTTAACAAATTATATTGTACTTGAAAACTTATCAACGAGTAACTTATTAAGCGAAAGAGGTCCGTGAGTCCAGAGAGAACCTGACGCTCTACTATGTCTATGCTTAGCTTAATAATGTGTGTTATAATTTGAGTTTAATAACATTTGCAACTACCCACGATAACAGTCAATTAACAGGTAGGCAGAGGCGTAATAATAACCACGTAATAGTTAATAACAAGATAATAGGTAATAATAACGTATGAAATGGCGGAATCCATATACCCTACCTACCATAAGCATAAGGTCCTCTTGACGGTAAGCGGTGCGAAATTTCATGTATTCCTTTCGCGTATAGTGTACGATTCGCGAAAGGAATGCGCCGTCTTTGTATTGTGACTGAACTAGTAGCATAAGGGACGGTGGCAACTGGTATTTCATGTGGAGTTTTCTAAGCCTTATTCACCGTACGGACACACTCCCATAAGTAGTGTCATTGAGATGATTTAATTAAAACTTTATTGCAAATCTGTAAGTATGGAGAAAAATTGAATCCTATAAATATTGGGCAGGAGAGTTAATTGGCCATGAAACCAGCGTGGTTGATTTTACTTTTATTTACTCACGTCAAAACTCTACAGGCTCATTGACCAAATTGTAACCAAAGACTGAAAGCGGACCAACATAGCTTGTTGTCAATGAAAATTTCATGATACACGCCTTTCTCTAGGCCCTTTCTTCGGTTCGGTTTAGTTTCCGAGGCCAGATATAAACTATATTGGACTGCATTCCAATCCGAATCTGTCCGGCGCGTGACCCACTTGAGGTGCGGATGTGTTCCACGCCGTGCGACGCATTCCTCGCATACCTGTGTCCAGGCGAACTGGAGACTGTTGATCAACATGACATCTTTTAACTGGAAGTCAATTTCGTTTCATTAACAAGTAGATTCTTCTAGAGGCTTCTAGTAAAATATGACTTGCGATACTTTGGGAACTTGTGCTTCTGCGGGTAGAAGGGGCTCGTTCGTTATACTGTTAGCACAAGAGCCGTGGTGGCCGAGTGGTTCGAGTAGGTGCCTGCGACACAAAGATCGCAAGTTCGAATCCCGACTGTACCATTGAGTTTTTCTTAACTTAAGTACAGTAATTAGTCACACCACGAGCTTTTCGGTGAAGGAAAACACCGAGAGAAAACCTGCTCGCCATCTGTCACGTTGGCACCCAAAATATATCTCTGGCGGAAAGTGGGTATGTGGGACTATCTATACACATCTGCCTACCATTTTGGGAACCCTTATGGGAAGGCGTGAAGATATTATTATAGGGTGTCAGCTCCATAGAGTTTATATCGCCAGAGATATATTTATAACATTTAATAAAACATTTTAATTTAAATATTTAAGATCCCAACACGACAGATGGCGAGTCCATCGTCGTTACTCAAGCACGCTTTTGAATTTCTTTTCAAACGTATGTAGGTTTCCTCTCGATGTTTTCCTTCACCTTAAAGATCGTGGTTTGACTAATCACTGTACTATAGTTTAGAAAAACTCCTTCGAACAGTCAGGATTCGAACTTGCAATCTTTGTGTGACTCGAACAACTCTGCCATCACGGCTTATATAATTCTGACTCCTATTTCTCTATTTGTACTGTATTATGTTGCTTTAATACTTTTATGGTAATTATTATAATCACGCTGATGTCACATAATTGTATGAGAAAGGAAGTGATGTATGAAAATTTTATTTGAAGTCAATACAACTTCGACCTTTGACTCCTCCCAGCCGACACACACAAGGCTAAAGAAGGTCGGGCGCTCGGCTGATAGATTTACGACCTGTGCGTGGCAGTTTGATACTCCGGAATCTGCTTCAGTTTATTTACGAGCTTACTTTAGTTTTACTGCTAAACATATTAATACTTTATTGTGTGATATTACAAAACATTGTTTGAAGTTCATGATGCGATTTTGAAGGCTGACACTTTGAGACACGCTATGCTGATTTCGGTTTCGATTCGTGCATACATCATTAGAACAATTCGTTATTTATTGTAAAAAAATACGTAGCTATTATCTAATTAGCATTGAATTAACAATATAATACATTTTAACTTTTCCCAGTTAGTGCTTCGTTGACATAAGGCGGTATTTTGCCTGGCACACCTTATTTGCCTTGTATTGTCTTTGATAACAGGTGGATGTTATTATTCTTAGGGTCGGACGGCCGGAAAGGGTCGGGTGGCTTTCTACGAGAGATGTTCATGTAGAGTCAGGAGGCTAAGAGCTTTCTACCTCAAACTATATAGATAGCCTATGAGTTAGAGAGCAAATCCAATTCCTGCGCAGGCCTGCCTATATGACCAGTCCGATCATTGCCTTCGGGGATACTTTACCATAAAAACTTATGAATAAAAATAAATATATTATATATATATATGTATTAGAAGAGAACATAACGATGTTGTTATGAACACAAACAACCCTTGGAATGCGTAAAGCAAACGTTGGTAGTTCTGAAAGTTATAGGCAGTAAAGTAGTAGGAACGTTCTTTGTCTAAGGTTAATAGAGCGGAAAATAACAGCTTGTGATACAGACTTTCCATCAAAGCTACCATTTTGCTAATGGCGTACGAAGGTTTCAGGAAATAATATTCTAATAATAAATATAATTTAAATATTTAATCCTTTCGTACTAAAATATTTTATTTTATGAAAAGATAGAAACCAACCTGGCTTACACTGGTTGGAACTCAAAACATTTAAGATTTTAATGATCGCACAGATCAAAAATTTAAAACTTCTAAGTATAGCTTAATACGAATAAAACATAAAAGATGTAGTTACATATAAGTATAGCGGGTTGTTCAGGCTTCGTTCGTTGCAATTGAGGAAATTTGAGAGAAATATAGAGAGCCGTGGTGTTCGCGAGGTTCGAGTAGTTGCCTTCAACAAAGATTGCAAGTTCTAACCCCGACTATACCGATGAGTTTTTATGAACTTAAGTGTAGTTATTAGTCACACCACGAGTTTAATGGTGAGAGAAAACATCTAGATGAAACCTGCGTTCGTTTGAAAAGAAAATCAAAGGCGTATGCATAGTCTAAGTACAGTGATTAATCACACCACAAGCTTTACGGTGAAGGAAAACATCTAGAGGAAATCTACATATATTTAGAAATAAATTCAAAGGCGTATAGCCGTGCTTAAGTAAGTGCTAGATAACTCTAGACATAGATCTTTTGCTTCATCTACATTCATCATACAAGCTCGCAAGTTTTGAGTACTCTTAGCCCTTTGGCGGTTGATCGGTTGTATCTAGGTAGATAAAACGGGGTCTTCATCGAGCTCCTCTTCCACAGACACTTTTCATTTGCATTATTACGACTTCACGTAAAATTTCTAATTTAATTCTGTCCAGAGTAATGAATTGGTCAAAAAATATATTTTTGTAAACAAGAACTATGTAAATTATGTGTGGAGCGCGCTCCATCTCGAATTAGCTCCACAGGGATTGGCTATTTTAGTCGCCTGTTACACTATGTTATTGACTCGTTAATGTTTCGCCGATAATATGTTTACTGACGATTGTTTTTTTCATATAACAGTATATATTTAAAGTACTCAGCCACCGCGACGGTGGCGGTGACGCGGCTGGGTACTTTAAATTGTCACCCACAAGTTCAGAACTGTGACCTGAACTAATGAGCTATTTTAAATATCGACAATTAGGAAACAATGAATTTTTTTTAATACCACATGGGTGACAAACAAGCATGCGGTCCGCCTGATGGTAAGCGGTTACCGCCGCCTATGGACGCTTGCAACATCAGGGGTATCACTCGCGCGCTGCCGACCCTGCAGGAATCTTTTCACACCCTTCTTGAAGAACTCCATGCTGTATTCTCCAGGGAAACCTTCAACGGGGAGCTCATTCCACAGCCTGAGCGTTCGCGGAAGGGAACTCCTTTGGAACCGTGCAGTGCGAGACCTTTGAGGCCTTTGTGGTTCCAAGGTATGGGGATGAACTCCCCGTCGATGGCGAGAGGTGCGGTGGTAGAAGGTGGAAGTGGGCATCATATCGAACAATTCTGCAGAACACTCCCCGTTATACAAGCGGTAGAACACACACAGGGAGGCCAGGGGTTATCAAATTAGGCTACGCCTGCATCCTCAGAAACTAGTTTACATATATATAATATTTAATTTTCATATTTTTCTATGCGAAAGTGTTTATGGGGTGCGATTTATCACATAACTAGCTTGACGAGTACGGAAAACATATTTTCTTGGAGAAATTTAAGATTGAGAGATAGCGATAGATTCGCTATAAAGCACGTCTCAAATTTTTTCGTCAAATTAATTCTATTTTCCAACAAATATTGATATAAAGACGAAAAACATTCAGAAGACAATGTGTAGGCATCTATTGGGTTATATAATATGGCATACTTTAACAACATCTCTTGCACAGCCTCCTTGGTTTTATTTTTCATAGCATTGGCATAGCCTAAGCCTCAGCTTATAATGGCACTAGAATCCATACCTGATATTATACATATGTTATTGGTAGTTTTTTTCTGCAACAAAATTATATCCTATGTGTAATAAAGCTAAATCTTTCTATGTGCCAAAATGCAATCCAATTTCCTTCTAGTTTTTGCGTGAAAAAGGAACAAACACCCGTAAAAACTTTCGCATTTATAATATTAATAAGATAAGGAAGTCTACCTGTCTGTACGCCTATAAGTCATAAGTTGACTAAGGTCAATTTAGATACATTTTAGTTCAGAGATATAGGGACGTTAGAAAGGGATGTTTTTTTACGTGAACATAAAGTATGTAGCTCCCTTACAAGTTTTATGTTTTCATAAAGGGTTATGCTCTTTTTCAGGGATATGTCAATTAAACTTTATACGATGAACAAATTCAACGCAGACGAAGTAGTAAATACCAACTTACCATGGACACGACTGTTTGTGCTGAATCAAAGGAATGCCGCATTGGCGCCACGCGATAAACAAAACATGAAATAAATCCCGACGTTGATGCCACAAAATATTGCTTCAGATCCAGGCATGCATGAAATTCGTTTGACATCATGCTAGTACACGAACCAGTATTTACAGTAATACTACTAGCTGCTCCAGAATTGCGTGGGTGCAATTTTGAGTCTAATGGTAAATAAGATGCTAAATACATATCGTATAACATCTTATCTTCCTTGAAAAAAATCTAACCGATGGTGTTGACTTTATTTTAATGTGTCTTGGTATGAGAGTTTTTTTGTAATATGACTGCAAGCCTACATTTTGTTATATCTTCTCGCCTTCCTGCAAGGTCCCCGAAGGGGTAGGCAGAGTAAAGTAACACTCTTTACGCCGAAGATATATTCAGGTGCCGACGCGACAGGTGTCGAGCTCATATCGTTTTTCAAGCACGACTTAACATACATACGACTTTGAATCTCTGCTTAAACTGCAGGTTTCCTCTCGATGTTTTCTTTCACCTTAAAGCTGGCGGTGTGATTATGTTCAGTCAATCTTTCTTCGCTCATCCTTTCTATATGCCCAAAGCAACGTAAATATTCATCATTACAATCACACCCATACACACAATCTACCTCTGGCGGAAAGTGGGTGTGTGGGTATTACCTATATATCTCTGCCTACCCCTTCGGGGACCCTTGTGGGAAGGCGTGAGGATATATTATTATTTTTACAATCACACCGTTATTCACGCCGGTTGCATTGCGATTTTTTTTATTGCTATACTTTACATCTGTCTCGTCAATAGGGCATCTATTGAGGCCCCCTGGCAGAACGTGTTATCCATTCGCTAACAATGTATTCTCAACGTCAATTGCGTAAGGTCTTTAAGAATAATCCTGTGACTAATGGCCATTGTCGCCAGACTGTTGTGCAACTTTGACGTACGTGTTCAGATGGGACATTTTGCGTTGCAGGGGACTATTTGAATCACTCGACCACCACGGCTCCGTATTACCTATACATTTTTATTTTTTATTTATTATTTATTTACATCACCTGGTAAAGGTTTTCTGGTAAATGCTTACGGCATGACGTTCGTCTGGTATCTAAAAAAGTACATATGTAGCCGTATTTAAAGTACAAACACGTGCATGACAAGACAGCATTATGCTACGATATACGCTTTAGATACTAACGGTGAAATAAATTTTAATATGTCTCTGAAATTTTTTCAAAGCTGCATTCGAACTCCTGTAAGAAATCTGTCACGTTGACATTTGAATGCATCTCTGTCAAAAGTGAGTGTTATTTAATAAAAAGAAAGGACTGTAGCACATAATATATTCTGCATTTTAAAGACTTTAAGACAAATAATCCCGACTTGTCAGGTGATACAAATATAAAGGCAGAGGAAATAACTCGCCAGTTCTACATATACGTATATACCTCTTTCCTTTCATCTACATTCATCCATATGCACATTCTGGCCGGTTTCGAGTACTATTGACGTTCCATATTTGAAATATAAATATAGATAAATTTATTTAATCGGATATGTGATCGAAATTTTATTTTGAACTGAATAGTGGTTTTTATTTACAATAAAATATTTGACCCAATCGGTTATTTGGTGCAGTTTTGGCCATCATCTTTATAAAACCTTTACATAAACAACCACAAGAATATCTGACCCAATAATGGCACTTGTTGAATTTGATAAAGATGTCTGCATTCGGAGTCAGAGTCCATGACACAAAAATCTGCCGTTTGTTGAACATCCGCCATTTTGCGGACATACATGTAATTTATCATACATTGTCAAATTAACGAACGTGTCAGTTTAGTGATGTAACAAATATGATCCATATATTTTAATGATCCAGCTTAGTAGGTAAAGGTCGCATCTTAAAATGTAACTGCGAACGGCGTAAAGTCAGTACATACATCGCACATGTTGGTAAAATTTCGATAGTAAAAGTATTTGGCGTAAAGTAAAAATATACAATTGGAATTCATTGGCCCTGTTTAACAGTAATAAATTGGGTGATAAAATATTTGTAAGTTAGTATTTTAAAGCAATGTCATTTGGCCGGGAAAATATAAAATGTGTTTATTACTTCGTAAATAAGGTTTAAGGTAACAATTACATGGTTTTGCGAACTCGCCAGCATAGTGGGAATATAAATATACATTGCACCCCGGATTCTATATTTGAAATAATATATCTTTAGCCGTAATTTTATGTGACACTTCTTTAGATATACGGATTTAAATTGAGAAGATTAAATGTCTTCTATCTGGGGGCTTTTTATAACTTGCTTTTGCCATCATACCTTAAAGTGCAAAATTAAAAAAATAAAGCCCTTGATGACCATGCTTCTTCACTAGGTTCCCGAAGTGGTACGCCGAGGTGCAACAGAAACCTTTTTTTATATCGCTATATCTCTTTCACTAAATGGATTTTACATGCCGGTGAAACCGCAGGGCAAAGCTAGTTAGCGATATTACTAATAACTTAATGGCTTATTTGTTCCAGCAGTTCCAGAATCATAATTGATATAAAACGATTTAAAAACTGTTAAAAACACGTGCATTTTCTAAGAGTTGGCATTAAAATACTTATAGCAAGTCATTGTTGATGCCAAAATGAAAGCAATATTTTATTATATTTTTAAGAGTTTTCATATCCGGCTATTTCTCTTGGTGTCGCTAAATATAAACTGTACATAAATTATACTATATGAAATTGAAACATTCAAAGCGAATACCTAACACAAGTGGCTCCCACCTTACCATGACGTGCTTTTGCAATTGTAAATCAAGAATGCTTATGCGAATGATTTATGTGACATCTATACATCTCTTTTGGACTCTTGATACTAATTATAATAGCACAACATAGCTTCTAGAAATAGTGAATCTGACATTCGTTGGTGACATTATTATATTATGTAAATATAATCTTTAAAAATGTATATATTGAAACATGAAGGGTCCCTGAAAGTGTAGGCAGAGGTGTGTAGGCAGAACCCCACTATTTGCCGAAGATTCATTAAGTGCCAACGTGACAGATGGCGTCCAATATTTCTGGTGAAACGGAGTGTTTACTACACATGTCTGCCTACCACTTCGGGGAATCTTGTGGGAAGGCATCAAAGTATTAGGGTCTGTTAATATAGTTTCAAGGATCATTCAAGTAGTATATGTGCTGGCGGAATAATATAGATCTCTAAAGTGGTCTATAAAGGTAAGGCTTAAGGTGGTCATTACTCAATTGAAACTCTGGATATAAAATTACTATCAAGTGGTCTGTGTATATAATACGATATTATATTTATATTGGTTTTTAATATGATGACGTAATTGAAGTAGAAACAATCCAATATATTCAATTGTGGAGTTGAATACCATATGGAGAAGCCAGTAGTGAATTATCGATATTAGTCATAAGCGCAAGTCCCTTGGCCGAATTCTTGGCAACCAGCCACACTGTATGGCAATCAGGTGTTTATGAGATATCTGCCATTTGACCGGTTAATATTTTTTATGGTGCATTTGTGGCATGTAGAGTGAATGTTTTTTTTTCTTAAAATTCAGTTTCAGGTAAAAATAGCATTTGAGAATGCTTATATAACAAAAACTAAAAAAATTTAGAAAGAGAAACTTTGTTAAAACATTCTACAAGATTAAAAGATAAATGATAGTTTGTTGCACCGTTTCTTCTCCCGGCAGGATTTTTTTTCTTGGAAACGGTGGTAACTTTAGTTTTGATAAAGTACCTATGTGACGTTCAATAAGTGTTCCCTGTGTCCCTTACGTTGAAACAAATATTTTTATTTTGATCTTGATTTTTGATTAAACTAAAATTATTTAGAGCTTATGATAAAAAATAACTGTCCGCATTGAGGACACGACTCATTCGAAAAAAGTTTATTTTAAATTCCGAATCTGTCAGTTAAGGTGACAGTAGTAGCCGCTAATCAAAGTACCAGTCGTACGTACCAATTAATTGAGCTACGCAGGCACAAATTCTAGAGCGTCATAAACTATACTTTCAGCGCGTAAGTCCGCCCATAAATCTGGGATATTTGTCGCGTGTCGTGTTAAATCTTTGCTATTGGTGGGATTATCTCGATGTTGTTACCGCGACGTGGGTTATTATTCACTTTGGCTATCCGTTCTGTCCACGTCACGATTATTCGTCGGCGGCGCCTGCTTTTTATATTCATTAAAATATGTTTACAGTATCAACTACGTGCAACCACGCGCACTATTCGATTGAGTATCGGGTTAGAATATCTTCACGCCATCCTACTAGGGTCCCCGAATAGGTAGGCAGAGGTGTGCAAGTAGTACCCACCCTGCCACACTTTTCGCCGGAGATATTAATTAAGGATAGATTTGTGTAGGTGTCAAAGTGACAGATGACGAGTCAATCGCCGTTAAGACTACCTTAAAGTTACCTTTACCATAAAGCTCGTGGTGTGAGTAATCATTGAAAAACTTATTGGTACGGTCGGGAATCCAACTTGCATATCTTTGTGCTGCAGGCATTCGGCGACGAGTGGTCGAGTAGTTGCCTGCAGAACTTATAGAATATCGATTGTTAGTAAAATTAAGATACAAAGCATTAGCTATGCAGAGAATGAGAGGAGGGAGTCATGATGCCCGGACATGATGGGCTTAGTATAGAGCACTTGAGATGTACGGGGGTTCACTTACCGAGAGTTTTGTCCATGTTCTTCTCAATGTGCATCAGTCATTCACACATACCTGATGCTGTAATGAAAACAAACGTGGTGCCAATCGTGAAGAACAGGACAGGTGATATTTCGGACAAGCCGAATTACCGCCCTATATCACTTGCTACAATTATAGCCAAAATACTTGACAGTTTGCTTGATTCCTGCTTAAAGAAATATTTAAATTTCTATGATGCTCAGGTTGGTTTTCAGCCACAACTATCAACAGAGAGTGCTATAGTAGGACTCAAGCATACTGTTAAGAATTACACAGATGGCAAAACGCCGGTGTACGCCTGCTTTCTTGATCTCTCCAAGGCTTTTGACCTTGTGTCCTACGACGTACTATGGAGGAAGTTAGCAGACAGGGGTGTACCGGCTGAAATTGTTAGAGCCTTGCAGTATTGGTACAGCCATCAAACCAATTATGCAAAATGGTCTAGCGCGTGCTCTGAAGCCTACAAACTGGAGTGCTACAAGGTGGACTTACTTCTCCGAAGCTGTTTCTCTATATTAATGATCTTATAGTGGAGCTAAGCAGCATGCGTGTCAGATGTCGCGTGGATGGTGTGACCATCAATAACATTAGTTGAGCTGATGATATGGTGCTGCTTAGCCCTACTGCGGGTGCTATGAAGTAGATGTTGTCAGTGTGTGAAACATATGCGGCTGCCCACGGGCTCGTTTATAATGTAAAGAAAAGTGAGTACATAGTCTTTGGGGCCGTCGGTGGGTGTCCCAAGTATATCCATAACATCACCCTTAATGGCTTGAACGTTGGAAGGGTTAACAGTTTTCAATATTTAGGGCATCACCTTACCGACGACCTGAAAGACAACATTGATGTTGAGAGGGAGCGTAGGGCTCTAGCGGTTCGAGGCAATATGCTGATACGCAGGTTCTACCGTTGTACTGATGAAATTAAAATCATGCTTTTTAAAGCATTTTGTCAGAGTTTTTACATGGGAAGCCTGTGGGTCAGCTACACCAAAAGATCGCTGGACGCCCTGCGAATCCAATACAATAATATCTTCAGGATGCTGTTGGGGCTGCCTCGGTACTGCAGTGCTTCAGAGATGTTTGCAAAAATCCAAACTGATGGTTTTCATGCCATAATAAGAAAGAAAACAGCATCTCTGATAAGTCTAGTGAGGGGCAGCCAAAACAGTATTCTGAAAACGGTGGCAGATAGCTACGCTTCCCAGATATGGAGTTGCCTCGTGAAGAGGATGATTAAATGTAACAACTAACATTATTTTTTAAATCATTCCATTATTACTAACAAAATATGGATCTTTGATATCTGAAATAAAGTTTTATTATTATTATTATGTATTCTTTATTTGAAATATATCTTATAGATTACATTTTTAAATATATATATGCATAAAAACACACATATATATCGTCGTATCTGGTAATGGGCGTTAGAATCGCCGTCTGCTAATTTGGGACTTAAATATACCTCCAGAGAACGGAAAATGTTATTATTACATTTCTGCCTACTGTTTCCTATTTTAATTTAAATAATACATTTAAAAGAATTGCCTGTCTTCATACACATGTATCAAAGAATATTTTTAATTTATGATTATCTCTTTTGTACACAAAAATAAACGTTTTTCTAGGAACTCACGCGCATCGTTTGACGCTATATCTCTTTAGAATTCAGCATTTCATAGTCAATTTCATGTTTGAAAAACGGTGTGACCTCATAAATAACGTACAAATACAAGCGCTCGCGCACCGTACGTATAACTAATCATAAAGTCGTATTTGAAGAGCTTAATTGGTAAGGTCTTTTTAATTTACGAGTACCATAATGACCATTGAGCTGCCAAAGAGAGCACACAAAATATACGTTTCTTATATTTTGTTAAGATAGTCTTAACTTCAACAATTATAAAACCTTAAAGCCGTGCGCCAGCCACTCCTAAGGTGCTAAGCAAGGCAGACAAAACCCTTGTGGGATTAGGATCTCGACTTAGGGTGTTGCTGAATTCAACTAATTGAAAATATAATTTAATAACTGAACTAAAATGGGTAACGTTAATTTTGGATATTATCCCATCCTTAAATGTAAACTATTTTATTTGATTTGGATCACAAACCATACCAATGTTGCGAATATCCTCGCCCTTCCCGAAAGGTTCCCGAAGGGGTAGGCAGAGGTGTATAGGTAATACCCACACACCTACTTTTCGCCAGAGATATGTTTTAGGTGCCAACGTGACAGATGGTGAGGCCATCGCCGTTACTCAAGCATGACTATACATACGCATTTGAATTGCTTCTCAGACGTATGCAGGTTTCCTCTCGATGTTTTCCTTCACCGTTAAGCTCGTGGTGTCACTAATCACTGAACTTAAGTTCAGAAAAACTCATTGGGACAGTTGGGATTCGAACTTGTGATCTTTGTGTCGTAGGCAACTACTCGAACCAGTACGGCACCTTTTGAGTAAACCACTTCATATAAATACATTATACAGAACCTTGAATAGTTCAGCGGGAAATTATAGCAATATTAGAACTGGAACACGCTACGACCAAGTCTGAAAATAAACGCGTTGCAAATTTCTAACTTTGGGACACCTTTGTTTCCAAATAAACCACTTGGAGCTGTGAATAGACGTCCTTTTCCAACGAGGTTTGTGAGCCAATCTTTTGTGACGAAACGCACACTGCTCTCAATATGTGGTTATTCGCGTCAGGTGAGTCACATTGCATGCGATGCGCCTCCCAGTATACCTTACGTCTCTTTACAGGTTAAATATTTATTGTTTTACGAGTATTGTGGTATATGTTTGGATACAATCTTGGTTGAGTTGTTTGTATGTTTTAAATGCCGCAGAGAGTATCCCCATATCACACACAGAACTCAATTCGCAGGGTACAACTTTTTAATCAGAACATTTAATAACAAAAATATTTCGATTAAAACATTGAGAGGATGGATACCTGCAATACGCCTGAGAAGCAATTCAAAGGCGTCTAGTCGTTCTTGAGTAACGGCGATGGATTCGCCATCCGTCACGTTGGCACCTGAAATATGGCGAGAAGTGGGTGTGTTTCTACTATCTATAACACCTTTGCCTAACCCTTTGGGGACCCTTGTGGGAACGCGTGAGGATTTAAGGACAATTAATGAATACCATTTATATTTCACTGAAATATATGTATCTTTAATATCACGCTCATATACGTTTTCTCTTACACAATTCTTCGTCTTTTCATATTGATAAAAATACTCACTGTTTTCTAAAGATATTGGCTGTGCTTGAATTTGGTAGTTGTATTATTGCAATATTTTTTTTGTTGTTAACGATTGCCTAATATAATACGTGCACACTTTTAATTCTAATTGTATTAATAAATAATTATTGTATAAATATCTTCACGACTTTCCTTGCATACCCCTTTAGAGACCAAAGGGGTATGCACAGGACCACTCTTCGCCGAAGATATATTCCAGGCATAACAGCCAACATGGCCAGTCATCCGTCAACTCTTAGCCATAACTAAGTATATACATAGTCTTTAATTTTTTTATAAAACATATGCAGGTTTCCTCTTGATGTTTTACTCTGACGTAAAGTTCGTGGGACGGACCACTGTAATTAAGATTCTCTTTAGTACTGATCTGTAAGTCTAGAGAGAACTGACGTCACACTGAGGATTACTACCATGTGAGAGACTAGTCGTGAAAATAACAAATGGGACAAACGAACCAATATTTCCGACAGCCTAATATTCAATATAACTGTTCCACTATGTATGTACATCGGAATCGACACAGTTTGAGAATAGTTTGCTTTAAGCCGAGATTAATTTACCGTCAACAAAGGAAGTGGCGCTCTGTTTCTGTCATTGGCTAGTAAACGGTGGCGATTAGTGCGCAAACTTCACCTAATAGCCACATCTAGCCACATACAATTTTCATGTTTGACATGAAAATTTTGTTTGATATTATATGTCGTGTCATATATTATGGTCGTTATGAGTTTCAAGTATCAAGAAGCGTCGGAGTTATCAAGGGTGAGCTTCCAGAAGCGAGCAGCTTTTAAACACTTTATTATAAATTTTGTAATACATCGATTTTTAGCCTTTTAAACAGAATTCCATACCTTAATCATTAAGGCATGGAATTAAGTTAAATTAATTAATTAAGGCTTAATGTTTGTAATGAAAATGACATTTTATTGTACTCAAAACCAATTAGGTAAAAAATATCGTTTGTTGGAAGCTTTTGGAAACCCAATCCACCGCCATTTAGATGTCAGATGAACTGAACAAGTGACAGTCTTCCCTTCGTCTGTCTGTTCTGTTACAATGTAGTCTCAGAAATAGCCGGTACGCCGCATTCCGCGCGTGCCGGGGCGGCGCGTGACGAAACGTTCGAATGGCGATCTGAATGGCACCTCTGTAAAATACTGGGGAGTAACCTTGTTTGTCGATGACTCGTCAAAGTGGTTGTTAAAATGTCTGCACATGTAAAGGTAACCCGGAGTATTGTAAGCAAGAACCTATTGGCTACTGTAACCGCATTCCAAAGCAATAAAGAACCTCGTTTTTGGGATTCTGCAATAAGCTGTGTACAATGCAATTAGTTCCCACTTAATTATACCTCCCAAGTATGGTAAAGGAAGCATGAAATCTGCAGATGCACACGACGCTTATGAACTTCCTACCTCTAGATACTCTACCTGTTGTATCAAGTTCTCTATGAAGATAAAAAGTTCAGTTTTGGTGTACGTACTATACAACTTTATTTTTAATTCTTTTGTTGAGTTCAAAGTGCCTCCAATAACATCGGTGTGACTTTCGTTTGTCTCAATGTTCATTATAACGGTATTTACAACCTTGTTTACATCAATTAATTCCACTTAATATATCTTATTTAAAAGTAATGGGTTGGCCAAAGCCACTTAAAAATATGTTTATTGCCTCGAGACCTGAGGCCAATGATTCTGGGAAAATTATAATATATTGTAAAAGTAGTGCAATAGTAAGATATTGTGCAAAAGTTAATGTTTCAAACTGTGCATAATAAAAACGGAGCCCTTTAATCATAAGTATAGTATATCATTATTGTGTATAGTATAGTTTATCATCATGAGTAGAGTATAGTCATTAATAAAGGGACGGAGTTGGCGTCACATATAAATAATG
Source organism: Drepana arcuata (assembly GCA_016069955.1). Lineage (NCBI taxonomy): Eukaryota > Metazoa > Arthropoda > Insecta > Lepidoptera > Drepanidae > Drepana > Drepana arcuata. The sequence goes on along the minus strand of JACCPG010009415.1, from coordinate 41,835 downwards.
AAATAAATATTAGCTTACACGTAAGCTAGACAGTTAGAAGAGCTCTGTTAAAACTGCCAAAAGAACTGTTTGTGAGTTGAAAATATGCCGGATTATTTACTAAGAAAACACAGTCACCTAATCACTGTTCGTGAATTTGAAATTTGTAAAAACGTGCCGTGCCGTGTGTAAATTATGAGCTTAGAACTTTTTCGCAAGATATGTTTATTTAAATGTCGACTAACAAAACAAATAAGTAGCTTAAATTACTCCGGCAATAGTTACTCAATACTATTTATCACGATCAAAATTACAGTCTGAAGCAAAACAAAAAATATTTTCGGAAAATAAACACTAGCTCCTAGTCTATTCGACTTTGTTTAAAGTCATACTAAAAATAATGTTCAGGAATGCACTTTACAGACCCGAAAATTGCGTGTTAAATGTTTATTACTTAAGGCATACAGTCTAATTTTGAATAACTGAGTGATCATAACAGCTGAACACGGCTGAAAATGTAAGCATGATATGGTAATCGAAGGTCTCTGAAAGGGCAGCAATAGGTATAATAAGACTCACATTTATCGGAAAGTAAGGAAGGCGTCCACGTGATAGATTTTGGTCACCGACCCTCAGACACGACCTTACATAAACCTTCAAACACTTCTCATACCTAAGTATGGATAATGTATATACATAATCGATAACGAGGTAGGCAGAGAGAGTAGAGCGCCGAATTGACGAAACAGATATTCAAAGTGAAAGTGTGTGCAAGAAGAGGCAGAGGAAATCCACGTTCCGACTACCTAAATCGAATCCATTAGACACTCAAGGACGGCGACGGACATGTACGAAGAGACTGATGAATGTGCACGAAGAGGTATGTTAGTCTAGAGAGAACTGGCGCTCTACTTTTTCTTCTTACCCCGTTAGGGACTCGGCGTGGTTATATGTATGTATTTATTAATTTATTTTATTTAATATTTATGCACAATTACAGTACAATCGTGGACTTAATGCTAAAGCATTATCTACCAGTCAACCACCCTTGACAGGAGAAACATTGAAGCGGGTGTGCACAAAAGGATTAGCTTATGGATATGAAAATAGCATGAATTATACTATAAATACAAAATAAATAGGCATAGATACAATATATAATACACAAACATTACATATATATATATATATGTGTGTGTGTAATGTGTATATATATATATATATATTACAAGAAACATCATAAACTATTATACATAAAAGAGAAAAGTAAATATTTTGACTGCTAAGATGCTTTCAAGAAGTGCTGTATGTATGTATGAAATGTATATATATCCTCACGCCTTCCCACAAGGGTCCCCGAAGGGGTAGGCAGAGGTGTATAGGTAATACCCACACACCCACTCTCCGCCAGAGGTATATTAGGGGCCAACGTGACAGATGGCGAGTCCATCGCCGTATGTATGAAATGTACTTTATTAATATTATTAGTATTACTAGCGCGTTTCCCGCGTTGAGTTTCTGCTCCCTTAGGTATTAGGATAATGCTATTATAAGCCTTCCTCAACAAACGGACAAAAGATAAAAAAAGTAAATTAATCGGATTGTGGTTTCTGAAATTGCTAATTTCAAGAACAAGTACCTAGCACTTCTGCACACTAACTGCCTCTTTACAATATTAATATAGATATCTACTATAAGCTTATCATACAAACACGTACAACCCGCGTGAATTACATGTTTTTTACGACTTATTTTATGACATTCGTTTATGAACTTACAAATGTATAGTCGTTGCTCGTATCATTAAAAATGACAATGTTGGTGAATCGCGCTGTATCTAACGTAATATGTAAGTATATTTTTATTCTTTAATTCGGTTCAAATGGTCGAGTTTGTTGTGGAATGAGCCACTGAATGGCTCCAATCACTCTAACTGGATTAGCCATTAGCCAGGAGCTTAAAGCCTCATAGATTCGCATACATTTATGTTTCTTACAGAAAAAAGTGAACAAGGCAGTATTGATGGTCGGTATGATATATCTTGAGATTAGATTGTTGAACAGCGCTAATAGATATAAACCTATTGGCGGCCGTAGAGGGAAAAGATTATATGCGCGCGCGCAGTGCTAGGCTAACGAATGAGGTTGGCGCAGATATATACGCCGAGTCCCTCATAAACGGAGTAGAGAGTAGAGAGCTATATATAGTAGTAAGCTCTGTAGAATTAAAGAACTATTACAGCAATCTTATTCTATTAAGGTGGTAAGTTCGCGGCCCGCCTTATGATAAGCGGTTATCGCGGCCTGTGGACATTAGTAACACCAGGGATATTCCCCTACATAACATACATCAGTCTGTCACTCATGCCAGCTGGTTTCGTTTACTTTTAACGTTCCCAACATTGACAGGTTGATTTGATCTAGGTTGTTGAAACGTGATCTTCATCTGCCTATTTTCCCAGACTATTTCGCATTGTATATTTGTTTTGCCATTGTTCGCTCATCTTCTCTATATGTCTAAACCAACGTAACATATCTTCATCTTTACAACTGTAGATTAACGAAGTTTTAATTCGGCTGCAGTTCGCATCGTTAACATGGCAGGAATTTCGGTCACTAGGACGGCTGGTGCATACTTGGGGATTATATTTAGAGGCTACCTTTTGATACCGGCATCGTTCATATTTACTATGGCATTCGTAGTATGTATACGTTGATATATATATATATATATATATATATATATATATTTTTTTTTTTTTTTTTTTTTTTTTATAAGGAAGTATATCTTTATTTACAATAACAACAATTAATAATATTTACAAAGAACAGTTGCAACTAACTACTTACAGATAAAATATTTGTCCCAAATCGGTATCCCGAGGTAACGTGCCAAGAAGACTAGCAGCATTGCCACGCTGGATAGCAATGCTGATTCTCTGAGCGAGATATGTTCCAGCCTGTCACGAGAGGTCTCGACTAGACGGCGCGAGACCTCTTTAAAAAGATGGTGAGCCTCAGGACCCCAAGGCCCCAGAGTTTCAGCCGCAAATGCAGCAAATATGTAACCTGACCCGAGACAGGCATACTTGCGGCGCTTGAGGCACTCCTGCTGAGCAGCAGCGGCGCCGGCCGCCACCGATGTGTCAGAAAGATGGGAAGGAGCCAGTGTATCGACACACGTAGCGTCCCACACTAAGGGCCGACCCATCCTCCATGGCATCAGGGACATACCGTCCGGCCTCCGGCCATCGCCGCGAGCGAGACCGACTGGTTCCAGCACAGCAGGCACGCCGGCGCGGACCAGAGCCCGGCGTATCAAGTCATTTATGGAGGAATGACGTGATATCCGGCCGGCACTGCTGATGCAGGATAGACCATGGTGTCCGGAGTCGTTGACAAAATCCCCGCAGTGACACCGATGTGGGACAATACATTTAGCGCCTAAACGTAGGCTCGCACACAATCTGAAGGTTGCATCATCTAACAGCGTACCGATATTAAAAGAGGGCAATGCATGAAGCCAGAGTCCGGACTCCCATCTAGCGATTGCCAGGAGACGGGCTCTATCAGCAGAGTTGAATGCACTATCGAGAAGTGCATTATAGGCCAACCTACTGATAGGCTCATCCCATTGTTTTTGTATGTGCGGACTAAGGGGAACGTCTGTGTTTGGGCATGCCATAATCCAGGCATCTCTGGCCTCAGCCAAGTGCGAAACCTCACAGCCACAAAGTGACGTAATAAGAATATTTCCTATGAGGTCATGCACACCATGTACTGAAGCCAGAAAAGCCGGTAAAGCCACATCGGAAAGTTTGCGTATTCCCAGACCTCCGAACCTAATAGGAAGGGAGGCCTGAGACCACGAGCGGTCGTCAAAAGATATATTTAAAACTGATGAGAGGGTAGACCTAATTGTGTCATCTAAACTGTGTAAAATTTTACGGTCTTTCCACATATGGCTACTACGTAAAACGTAGGTAAATTTGGGTGCAAATAGACAGTGCCTAATAATGAAATAAGCCATGTGGCTCTTAATTTTGACTAAGTGGTCTGATGATTTTTGGAAATTTTTAATTTGGTCGTCCGCAAATGAGGGGAAAGCCTCGTCGAAGATAGGAGATCCTAAAATGCGAAGTGAATTTTTGTCTAAAATATTTATATTTGGAGCCAGGGAGTTAAATTTTGAAATAGTGGAACGTTCAATCTCCGAAGTGAGATCGGAGATAAAAAGTTCGCACTTCGAAAAATTTAATTCAAGTCCGATTGACTTGAATTCGGAAATAATTAGTTGGAGGTCTGACAGTACTGAACTCACGTCACCGCCCAGGGTCCCATCGTCCAAATACCAAATATTGAATTTAGAATTTAGTTTTGAAATTATAGGGTGTATTGCAAGGCTAAATATGGCCGGCCCAAGAGGGTCACCCTGCTGACAACCTACAGATGAGTTAATGAGATTGTCCTGATACATCAATTTAGTAGGAGAGCTGTAGCATTGCCACATAAAATTAAAAGCCGAAGGGATTTTTTGTTTCACCTGCGTCAACAAGGTACCCCTATCTACACTGTTGAAAGCGTTTTTAACATCCACCTTCAACACTACCTCAGCTCCTCGGTTATACAGAAGAGTTCTAAGAGAGTGAACAGCAGCCTCGCAACCACCCTTCGAACCAAAACCCAACTGCTTAGGCCGGAAATAGGTGGCCAGATCAAGAACCGCAGACTTGCAGCATAATTTAGCTGCGAGTCTGCGGTACGTCGTACCGACGGCAATTGGTCTAATACCACCATCCTTCTTAGCCAAAGCACATAGGTTGGCTCCATACAGCACATCAAGGACGTTCCCGGGGACCTTACCTGACAACATTAAGTTGATCAGGTCTGTCAAGGCCTTCAACAGTGCCTCGGAGGACTCGCCTGGTGTTCCAACAAGCAAGTCCTTTAGGTGTTGTGGCGACAGACCATCTAAACCACCGGCCGAGCCACTGCGGAAGGACAAAACAGCGTCAAGAACGTCTCCAGATGATACTTGGAGTGAAACGTCGGATGGCTGGGGCGAGTCTGGGGGGTTGGAGGTGAAAGCTGGCAGCGGGTGCTTACTGCGCAACGCATCCAACGTGTCCGCATCATTTGCAGCTAGCGTATCGTTGGAAAAAAGAAGGCGCGCTGCACCCTTTACATCGCCATCACTTAATTTAGACTCTACATGTCGATACTTATTGTCACTCATCTCAAATTTTTTGTAATTTAGAACGGCTGGGTCAAGAGGATTTCGACAATTCATCTTTATATTTGAGGTAAGGGATGATGATGATGATGAAGTATTTTTCACGACATGTAGTACTGAATATGGCAAAATCAGCAGCTGTTCCCAAGCAAGCGTTGTATTGTCTGAAACCGTATCTCGAATTAATTTAGATAAAACATTTGTAACCGAAACGCGAGCCGCTCGGGGGATACGTTTAATAAGCGGAACAGAATTTTTAAGGCGACTCAGCTTATCACAAAACAGTGTATTATTAATTTGGGAAGGCGTTCTGATGCTTGAGGGTGCAACGTGGCTTTTGTGTGCCTTACCAAGATGGATCCTCAAGCCTCTCTGGCCTTTGAAATAACGCACTTGGGCACACTGGGGGCATTGTACTAAATTATTTGCCGAAACGGAATTTGGCACAACACTACTTTGTACGCCATTGTCGATGCAAGATCCAGACATTCACTTATATTAGTCACAAGAACTTATACTACACAAAAAAAATAGAGTCTCTTATGAAGGGCTCGTTGGCCGGTGCGTTGAGGGAGAAGCCGCAGCCCCCGCGATGCTGGCCCGCAGGAGCAGCAACTGCGGCGACGCGGTGGTGACCCCCTCAAGCAGCCGCAGAGCACCTGAAACAAATTTAAATCAATTAATTTTACGAGAATTTTCATTTGACGTGACAAACCCGATGACATTCATGACAGTTTTTCATATATATATATATATATATATATATATATATATATATATGTATATATGGTAGGTACAGACTGTCATATGACCAGATAATACTGCATGTTCACGTTTGAATAATATTTTTTAATACTCCTTTCAATAATTCGTAAGCACTGCCGTCGTGCGAAGTTGGTAAAGATTTCCCGTTTCAATTTTTAGCCGACTTCAAAAATAGAGATTTCTAAATTCAACCGTATATATTTTTTTATCTGTGTGTCCGCGAACACTTCATTGCTTACGAACCGATTTGGTTATTCTGTTTTAGTTAAATGATAAGGCCCCCGGTGACCAAGTCGATGAAGTAATTTCTTCCTTACCACTCGCTGTCTGTTACCTAAAAATACCTTTGGTGAAAGTGGCATTATAGCGCCACTGCCCACCCCTTATGCGATTGGCGTGGAGATAAAACCTGCGATAATGGTGCAATTGTAATTATTTACAAGGTTACGCAGATTTTATCTCCACGCCAACCGCAAAAGGGGCATTGGTACAATCATTGCCACAAAATATTCCCGTGTATAATTTGTTGAAAAATGTGAGCTGTGAGCGACGAACGAACATTAAATAAATACTCATATAATCTCGCGGGATGAGTGTTATATTCGCTCGGTATGCACAAAGTTCAATAGAAGTCAAATTATTATCGTACATTAGCACGTATCGTCCATGTGTCATTTATATTATATTTACTCTCAGCATTTTAATTTAATTTCACAGCCAAATGACAATGTCAATGTCACTTTGGCAGATGTCTTTGTTAGTTTTTTTATTATTCTAAAGGATACCCTATCTCGACCTTAATTAAAAAAGATACTCGACCTTCATTGGTAAATAGAAAAAGTGCACATATTTTGAACGAAATATTCAAATACGCCACAGGTTTCTGGTCGGTATTCATATCGGTTATATTAGTATTTTAATATAATAATATGTACCTATAAAAGTAACCTAAAAATAAAAGAAAATATATACTACCTACAAGAAAATTCCTGCAGTAGATGTAAAATGTGATGCAGACGCCTGTGTGTGCGTGCATGTGTGTATTTGTGCGTGTAGACTGATGATGAGTTCAGCCGCAGCGTAAGCGTATATTCGGAAAATTTTAAGTCTTTTTAAGATCGTCTGTGTTAGGCCTTAAGAGACGTAGTAATGATAATAATGTAATACAATGTTATCCTCACGCCTTCCCACAATGGTCCCCGAAGGGGTAGGCAGAGGTGTATAGGTAATACCCACACACCCACTTTCCGCCAGGGGTATATTAGGTGCCAACGTGACAGATGGCGAGTCCATCGTCGTTACTCAAGCACGACTATACATACAATGTTATACATAATAATACCTATTTCTCTAATTCCCGGGGCCAGCACACCGATCTGGAATTTGGCAGGGGTGCAAGGACAACTCAATTTTACAATGTCGCCACGTGATCTATTATCTGTTCTCTTCGTTATGTAATAACAAAAAATATTATGCTTTCATTCAAGAAATAAAGAAGTCAAGAAATGTTTTCATGCTCACCACAAAGGTCCCCGAAGGGGTAGACAGAGGTGTATAGGTACCCATACATCCACTTTCCGCCAGAGATATATTTTGAGATTGCGAGTCCGTTGCTGTTACTCAAGCACTATACATACGCTATTAAATTTCTTCTTAAGCGTACGCAGGTTTCGTCTAGATGTCTTCCATTATTCATTATATGTAGAATTATGTTTACACTGTTAATTCTAACAGAATATCGGCAACATTGGAGGGATTTTCGTAGTTAGAAAGAAAGGGATATAAGGATACGCAGAGGTTTAAAAGCATCCACGTGATATAATTTGGTTGCAGCTCGTCCAACTGTATCTAACCAAGCCTTGTAGACCGAGTCTATTTATACGTAGGTTTCCTAACGTTATTTTCACATATTCAAGGGGCTATCTATTGCATATGTACTCGTGTGTAAGCGAAAGAAAATGTAATCTCTGTTTTATGACCACTTAGAATTTTTCATGACTTAATGAAAAAAATACCCGGAAAACACATTGTTTCATGATCATTCATTTTATAGCTTTAGGCAGAGTTGGCAAGCCGTTGAACTTGAGTACAGTTGCCACCTCTGCTTATACTTTGTGGTAAGGCGTGATATAAAAATATATTTGAGCTGTCATGTATAAGTGTTATATTTAACGACAGTAATTCCAACAAGTTTTTCAGATAATTTTGTCTACTAATAAAAACCAGAACTCAGATATTTATGAATTATTAAATGATTATACACATATTATGATTACCTTAGTCGAGCCGAGAGATTAAAAAGCCGTGGTTGCCGAGTGGTTCGAGCAGTTCCGACTGAACCAGTGAGTTTTCTGAACTTAAGTACAGTGATTAGTCACACTATAAGCTTTACGACGAAGGAAAACATCGAGACGAAACCTACATATGTTCGAGAAGAAATTCAAAGGCGTATGTATAGTCGTGCTGGAGCAACGGCGATGGACTCACCATCTATCCCGTCCCCACCTCTGCCTTCCCCTTCGGGGCCCTTGGAAGGCGTGAAGATATGATTATTGTTCGCTCTTTTGCCTAGCATGAAGACATATAGCATCCAATATACGGACTCTCTGCAAAAAGTATTTTTCTAATCGGATTATCAGTTCCTGAGATTAGCGCTTCCAAATAAAAACACAAACTCTACTACTTTGAATATTTGTATAACTAACTAATTGAATAGCCCACAAGATTTATGATCCAGATTGGATACTGAAAAACCATATTTATTTTATATTAGTGAGGCACATAACCGGTCTTTTTCGTCATTAACTTGTTTGCCGGACGTCGTAGCGGTACTGCGTATAGCTACGTCATTTTACATACATTTTTCAAACCTCCCACTTCGTCACATGATGCTGCGGTCATGTTAAGGGTATGATCCACTAGACAATGTAATATTTTAAAGATACATTTTAAGTTAATACTTTTTATCTACGTAATTATTAATTTCAAATGGTTTTCATTTGCTGTCTCAATACTTTTCGATATGCTGTCTATCGATACTCAGAGCTAGAAGTCAGAGAGGTCAAACTTTATGTTTGAATCTGTGTTCGACTCCGCAAAATTAATAAATAAGCAAATTATAATAAATTTACTGGGATAATTTACAGTCCTAAAAAATTAAAAAAACATCACACCAAGTCTCTCACACAGTAGGCAAAGTGTAGAGCGCCAGTTCTTCTATACTAATGTCTGTCTTTAGCTTCATCCACATTTATTAGTCTCTATACATGATCGGCGGATTCAAGTACTGCACTATGGGAATTTTATGTAATTATAGAGGAAAACAAAACAAAATACTCAATTATTACCTTAATACCTAGTGGTATTCTAGTTTTTATAGTGTTGTCCTAACAATAATAATAGTAATTTAGGTAGCCTATTGCTCGATTTCAATAGGATGATAACGTGCAACAGTCATTAAAATATTCCCTGTATAATTAATATTGAGAAAAAGTGAACAATTAAACCATTAAAATAAACAAACATGAATGATGTAAAATTTGGGATAACTAATGATTTACCAGTCCAAGCAAATCCTGTGCTGAATTTTTTTTTGTTTTATATCTTTTATAATAAAGTTTACAGGTATTTTATGTGGTGAAAACATATTTTATTACGTGATAATTAATTGAGGACAGGTGACCGTATTATGGTTGTGGACAAAATATTGTGTTAACAATCTTAAGTAGTCAGCCATCCCAGCAATAAATTAAATCATGTAAAATTTATGGTTAGCTGAAAACTGCTTTCATTCACTCGTTCATTCACCAATTCGTTCATGTTGTGTGTAGACCCCCTTACATGATGTCATGCGAAAATTATCGGTTGTTTAGTAAATTTAGCAGCACAGAAAGATTTGCGTATTTCCCGCGGGCCAAATAAATTAAAAATAGCAGAATTGCCGCGAAAACAGGTGCTTGTGTGTACTTTTGTGCGCGTACATAAACGTAGGTGGTACGGTCCCATTCACATACAGGCAACGAGGACTTTAAGCTTTTGGCATAACAATGTAATAATAACCCCAATAAAAGCTTAATATGCTCACATAGCGGTATTCAAAGGGGTGGCCAGGAGTGTGCATTAACACACCCTCTTTTGCCGGAAATAATTATAGGTAGGTACCATAGCTACAAATATTTTTTATACCACATGGGTGGCAAACATGCATGCGGTCCACGTGATGGTAAGTGGTTGGCAAGTGCATCGCCGCTTATTTTCTTTTCATGAGTGTAATAATTTTTTAAATCGGTTAAGAATTTTTTGAGTTTATCAAAAACAAACAATTTTACAAACTTACGAACATTAGTCTTTATACGTAATATCTTTCCTCTCCGACTCGGTCTTAAGCAGATTGATATCGTAAACTGAATGGATTTTATCTGGGAGAGAAGTCATCGTGTCGTGTAATGCTGTGTACACAGTCCCTGGTGAAACATACCGATCCATTGATGTCTGACGTCTAAGTTTTATTCTCGCTCAAAAGATAACACGTCGTCATTTCGGATCCCATAAACTGAACGGGTTGAATGAAAACTATTTTCACATTTGCTGACTAATGTTTAGAAATGAGTTGCGCTAATATGTGCATTACTGGGGCCGTACCTTGGCATCCTATTGTCATCTCTCTCTCTCTATTGCAATCTTGAATTGTGTGAAAAGGTCAGGTTAATAAGAGCACATCATTGTTAGGTCCCTATGCATTTCATGAAGGTCTATGCACAAACAAGTTGTTCTTTTCTCAGTTACTTTTTGCTAGAAATTGTTGTTCAATCTAATAGTAGTCGAGTTTTCAGGTTTAAGCCCCGGTGGTCCCAACTGAACTTATATATCCTTAAGCTTCCCCACATGGGTCCCAGAAAGGCGTAGACAGAAGGGGTAGGTAGTGCCCACACACCCACTTTCCGCCTGAGAAATATTTTTAAGTGCCAACGTGCACGCAATGTTATGTACAGTCGTGCTCAAGCACGACTATACACACACGTTGTTACACCTAAGCCTTCACCCTTGTTGTGTGGCGTGAGGATTTGAAAAACCTAGTCTTTATGTGGCTTTCTTATATACCCTTGTTCTTGCTGTACTTGCTGAACCGTTTTACAGATCGCTAACTCGCTAGTATAAAAAGAGTTCATATATACTTAGTAAATCATCGGAAAAGTATAGTTGTAAAAGTATGACTGTATTTATGTATGTATGTATGTATGTATGTACGTAGAAAAGGTAAAAAATTATTATCATGCTTGTTGTGCCATCTATGAAAACAAAGTAGAACTAAATTTAATGTTACAAGGAATTGAGACACGGTTTAAATAAATAGTTTCAGTATCTACAAACACCACTAGATGGCGTGTCAGCGACAACAATATAACCTTGATATGATAATGAGATAAATGAAGACCGATAATGTAGATGATGCGAAAGAATCTGTAATCTGTAAGGCTAGAGGAACTGCCGCTCTACGCCCTCTGCTTACCCTATTAGGGACTCGGCGTGATGATATGTATGCAGGTATGATTGTAAGCTTGCACGCAATCCTCAACAATGTTATTGAATAAGTAAGTACTACGTACGCTTACAACAGATTACAAACGGCATTAATGCCGTAAGCGGCTGTAACCACTAGGTAGCTGGCATTTAAAATTTCATAATAGGAACCGGATAAATCTGCATAATCGCACATCCCAAAAGAATTCATTATGTTGTCTGTATAAATAAGTACATGGATAACCCGGACAATGGACAATTTATTATTTAGATTCCGCCTTTCTCCTCCTACAGGGAATTTTTCATGTAAATTTTTGCCGCTTCCATTTTGCGGCGCGCCCTACCTCCGTGATTATGTCTTTGGACTCGGAAATTAATAAATTATTGTTGGGGAAAAACGAGCATTATGTAAATTGGGACATTTTGAACTTATTATATATTTTTAAACTGTAATATAGAAAAATACCAAGATTAACAGAATACACACCTATGATACCGATTAAATAAGATTATTTAATATATATATTTATATATTAAATAATCTTTATAATTAATAATATAACTTATAAATAATATATTACTTAATGCTCAGTCAGGGCGGCCTCCATACTTGCCTATAAACCTTAAAGAAAGATTAATCTAGCTTTAAAGCTTCTCATCGTTTATCCGGCGAGCCCTTGAGTTAACGAGTTCCTTGGGAGCATACAGGATCGCCCAGGTGCGGTGGACGTGAGTTCTCTGTCATCTTCACACAATAGAGAAGTTTTTTCGACTGAAAAAGCACTAAATTTGGAACAAAATGTTGGGACTGAGCTATGTACCGATCGACAAATAGTAATAGTTTGTACGGTTTCAAAAATATATAGGTATTTGAAAAAGGAATAAAATCCTACGACTGTACTGGCAATTTTGGTAACGTAAAACAAGAAAAAAGTTTGCATTTGTATTTTTTAAAGATATTTAAAAAAGGTGTAATCCAATGTAAGGGCGGATAGTTTTAGTCATAGAAAGAGAATTTCAAAAGGTGGGATTGTAATGGTGTAGCCCGGCAATATGGCGGGGAATGCGACTGGTTCATTGTATATTGCCACCCAAATTAAGGTAAGATTTTGGAGAAATTTCTATATAGACTTGATGTTGTGATTGTTATTCTAGTGAAAATATAAGTAAACCAAAATACAGTGAGTACAAGTGTTTGATTACGGCGCTTGTCTACAAGTTATTCAAAATGGATATCGTGCCATAAGTAGAATATCGTGAATCATTTATATGATTCAGAATATACCTAATAAAAAGCGTGTGTGGTCCATGCCAACGTGACAGATGGCGAGCCCTTCAGCGTTTCTCAAGCATGATCCAATATAAGTGCACAAAATATGTGTATTAATAATACTATAATAGGTGTGCGATTGGCCCTGGTGGCCGAGTGGTTCGCGTAGTTGCCAGCGACTCAAAGATCGCAAGTTCGAATCCCGACTGTACCGTCCCGTACAGTGGTTAGTCACACCACGAGCTTTACTACGGTGAAGGAAAACATCGAGAGGAAACCTGCATACGTCTGAGAAGCAGTTTAAAGGCGAATGTGTAGTCGTGCTTGAGTAACGGCGATGGACTCGCCATCTGTCACGTTGGTACCTAAAATACATCTCTGGCGGAAAGTGGGTGTGTGGGTACTACCTACACACCTCAACCCCTACTCTCTACGCCTACCCCTTCGGGGACCCTAGTGGGAACTCCCTCCCTTCTCCCTCCCTTCCCTCATATATATCCTCACATATATATATATGTATATATATATACTATATATGGTTTCCTCTCAATGGTATCCAAAAGAGTTTTCATCTCATACAAAAGGTTAAATAGCTGAAACGCAGACCTGGAATAAAATTGTTAATAGGAATATTTTAATCAAATGTTACGCCGTAATTAAGTCGGCGCAATTTCGTGCTAAATAAAGAAAGCAAGAATATTGCCGATGGAGGAGATTAATAGTGTCGGCGCATCCAATAAAAGTGTGAAGGCAAATAATTAAAACAAATAGTAGCAAGTCGACATCCGTCCGTCGTCCGCGCGATCCCGTTTAGTAAAACACATTGATGTGAGATAAACAACAAGATAACAACACAATATCTCAATATACTGGCGACAAAGAATAAAAACGGCGTCATAAAAAGTGAAAAAAAATGTCTTGATTATGTCAAAATATATACACACAACGAATGAATGAAAACAAACTTATGTATTTTAGTAATAATCCCTAATTAGATAAATTATGAGCATAAGAAAAGGTATAAGCCTCAAAATAGCAAAATAGCTAATATATTTTGGTGCCAACTGGACAGATGACTAACCTGTCGTGGTTTTTCAAAACATATATACAAACGTCATTGTAATGTAACGTCATACATGTATGCAGTATTACGACGTTTACCGTTTAGCTCTCTGTGTGGTCGAACAATAAAACCAATATGGAATTGTAACTTATTGGCCAAATGGGAAAAACAACAACAAAATTTCGAAGCCAGATACAACTACAAAGTCATTCCATACTACACTTCTCATCATATATATCCTCACGTCTTCCCACAAGGGTCCCCGAAGGGGTAGGCAGAGGTGTATAGGTAATACCCACACACCCACTCTCCGCCTAGAGGTATATTAGGTGCCAACGTGACAGATGGCGACTCCATCGCCGTTACTCAAGCACGGCTATACATACGCCTTTGAATTTCTTCTCAGACGTATGTATTTTTTATTTATTTATTTATTTATACATAATTAGTACGGTTAAAAATCCAATTACACTAATTAGTAATTATAAAAACCTCATTCATACACTCTTCTCACAATATTCCATACATGCCGCAATGAAAGCCTTCCATCCGTCCGCAAACACGTCACAGTCAGGGTTGGACTTCAAGAGGGCATTGAGTGCACTGAGAGTGCGAGGTACAGGGGAGTGTGCACGTGATACTGTGCGATGTGTGCCCACTGCGAACAGTCTGTGGCTCCTGGCGCGTGTGTATTTATCAGGCACAAAAAGCCTTGTAGGTTTCCTCTCGATGTTTTCCTTCACCGTAAAGCTCCGGGTGTGACTAATCACTGTACTTAAGTTCAGAAAAACTCATTGGCACAGTCGGGATTCGAACTTACGACGTTTGCGTCGCAGGCAACTGCTCGAATTACTCGGCCACCACGGCTGTTCTTCTTCACTTCTCATCAGAAAAATCAAAACATTCAATCAATCAAAACAAAATCAAGTTTATCTTTTGTAAGGATTATCAGAAAATTATGTATAGGTATATTAAGTAGTATTCATATAGTACATATTAAGGAATATATGACAAACGTCTTTTATAATAATAATAATATATCCTCACGCCTTCCCACAAGGGTCCCCGAAGGGGTAGGCAGAGGTGTATAGGTAATACCCACACACCCACTTTCCGCCAGAGGTATATTAGGTGCCAACGTGACAGATGGCGAGTCCAACGTCTTTTAATAGTGAATAATACCTCATAAGTATTATTTTCAGATAATCCCTACAAAACAAACTAGCAAGGTGTTTCTATTTTTCTGATGAGAAGTATACTTACGCGTAATAAACATGGACGAAAACTGTGTATCTTGGCCTTGACTATAGATCAATGATAGTATCAATAAAACGCTGTTAAACAGCGGGTCTGTTTAATTAAATTTCCTCTTTGTCACTTCAATACTTCACAATTCCTGTTGCGTTTCATTCTACTGAAACATTCTAATGACTGTACCTTCCTCGGGCTTATTGCTGCCAATGCAATTAGCTGATCGATGTACATATTATATAGATCAATCCACAAATACGCACCCCACTTTTCTTCCCTATAGTTTAGAGTGTCATTGTCCAGCCTTCCACAAATTTTATGCCATATTGTAAAATGCAAAAGTTCACGAGTATGTTTGTTACTCAATCACGCTAGAACGACTAATGAAATTTTGTTTATTTTATCGCAAAAATAGATTCTTAGTTGGATTAATTATATAACTAATATGTGTTTTTCCAGAAAAAATACGATATCGAATTTCATGCGTGTTAATTCGCGGGGCGCAGCTAGAGCATTATAAAATTAGATGTCAAGTCTCGTCCCTTGCAACCCCGTCTCTCAGCCGTCATTTCGTTGTAGGGCGCCAATTGTCTGACGTAGATTAGTGTAAGTGCGCCCTGCGCCACCTGCGCTCTACCTTTAAACAAGCTATTTCAGGAAAAAGGTCCAAGGAATTTTGTAGCGCGTTCCACTATTTTAGTCAATAAAATTGTAACGGATATATGTATATATAGAGATGCGAAGATTTTTAGCCGAGTCACGGATAGGCAGAGTTGTTACCTATTAATTATGCGAACTTATTTTCAAGGTTAGGTTAGCCATGATGAAATCATGGCATCGTTAATTTTATCAGATATTAAAGAAAAAATATGGCTCAAATTTAGAAGCGCCCGGACTTTCTTAGGAAAAATAAAATGACACCCAGCTGCTGTGTGACAACTCCAAATTGGAATTGGAAAAATTAATTATTTTTCTTATTAACGAATAGGGGCAAAGATTATTTAACATAGCATTTGTTATTCCATCAATTCTTTATTGCGGGCGCCAGCAATGGTAATTGTTTTGTTCAGAGGCCTTCACGTTCGGGTGTACCTCAATAGTCATTTATTCCAACATATTCAGGGAAGGCAACCATTTAGTCAAAATGTTTGAATGTACAAGAAATACTAATGCAAAGAACTCGATGTGTGTGGAACATTCTAAGGAGAAATTAGAAGAAATTGTGCCCATCAGATAAGAACAAATTCTAACATTGGCACTTAAGCTTAGGTAGAAAAATGCGGGTGTATCTATTGCTAATCCTTTAAAATTACGCGTAGATAAGTTAGAAACGTAAAAGTTATACTAAAAAGATAATATAGCTGCAAAATTTTGTAACTGTTCGTGAGTGTATGTGTAGGAAAAAGCGAATTGTAAGCGAAATATGGTGTAATAAATTGCTTTGTAACATGTGAAATACGAGTAGGTAGGCATATATCAGTCGTACAGACAGAGTTTCAATCGGGAACATTCTCATTAGCCGAGTTGCGGCATGTCGGCATGTTGAATGAAAACTTGAGCGTGGTTCAGATTTATTGCGCCAAGTTGCGTTCGCGCCTCGCTCGCCTTACTGGGTCACGTGACTATGAGGGTATTTTGGAGAAGGCAAGAAAGGGTTTCGAAATTCAAAAGTTCCTTCTTTATTTATCACTCAATCATTCGTTCAATGTTGGGTGCCAGTAATATTCAATTTGAAACCGCTAATTGATAACCGATCACCGTCGTGAAATGGCATCATTTACTATAGATATATAATATATACCAGGGTATGTACAAACAAGGATATTAATACTTAGCAGAATATATACTATAACGAATACTTAGCATACTAGATACGGTTTTTAAAAGGTTAAATCATTATTAAATAATAATATAAAATATAATAATAATAATATATCCTCACGCCTTCCCACAAGGGTCCCCAAAGGGGTAGGCAGAGGTGTATAGGTAATACCCTTACACCCACTTTCCGCCAGAGGTATATTAGGTGCCAAGGTGACAGATGGCGAGTCCATCGCCGTTACTCCAGCACGATTATACATACGCCTTTGAATTGCTTCTCAGAAGTATGCAGGTTTCCTCTCGATGTTTTCCTTCACCGTAAAGCTCGTGGTGTGACTAATCACTGTACTTAAGTTCAGAAAAACTCATTGGTACAGTCGGGATTCGCACTTGCGACCTTTGCGTCGCAGGCAACTGCCACTCGGCCACCACGGCTTTTTTTATAAATAATTATTACTTCATTTTAATTCAGAGTAATGGTTGCTGTGTGATTCGAATAGTCACCTGCAACGCAAATACTGTAAGTTCAAATCCAGACTATTATACTAAGGAGATTTTTTAAGCTTATCAGCAATGAACTTTACAGTGAGACGCCGAGGGAAAACCGAGGGAAGTGAAAGGAATTTTAAGATGTATAAGAATATATGTCACGTTAGTACCTTAATACATCCCAGGCGAAAAAATATAACATCCTTTATACCTACCTAGCCCTTCACAATAGTCCTATGTACGGTGTATACAATTTCATTGCACTTCTGCCTATACCTTCGGAAGTCTTCAAAGGTATAGATATATATTAAGTAAGGTATATAGATGTATAGTAAGTTAGGTAGCTCACTTAGAAACTTATCCACCTCATGCACTTCCGTGTCGGCGGAAGTATGTCCGTAGTAAGGACAAGCGTGTGTTTATGTAAGTTGCTAATTACTTGATCAACGCACCTCAAAGACAGTCCTTTGTGGCCGGCGGCTTTGTGCCGCTGCCGCCGTTAATTATCACGTAATTGCTGCACGCTATGTATCTTGGCGTGAGAATGTTAATTACTTGTGATGTGAGGTTGTCCTCATCCTTAACAAGGTGATAGTTACCTTAATATACGATTGTGTTTCGTTTGATAAGTATGATGTAACGTGTGATTAGTGTAGGCAAGATTTTGTACGCTGCAGCAAGCATTTGTGCTGTAAGCTTTTACGTGTTCAGTATGTATTTATACATATATAAACGATTTACCAACAGGGTAAATAGACACGGCATTATATATAGCTGGGATAGTATAGATGTGCCATATTAAAAGTAAAGTAATCAATCAATCAAGAGAGGTAGGGCATAACGGGTTTCCCGTTCGAATTTGGAGCTGCCCGACTGGGGCAGGACCTCCACCTTATAGAAGTTCGTAGCCAAACAACAAAATTTTTTTGTGTTGTGTTCCTAAGCGCGGTGAATAAGGTTTCCAGTAATGAGCTCCTTGGGGAGGGGGGATGATTGTTACATTGTGTGTAGAGGGATTAAACCCATTATGCTGCCAACACACTATAACTCTCCGAATACAGAGTGGCAACGCGCAAGTGATACTTCGGTATCGTGAGCGTAAATAGACTACGGTAACCGTTTCCCATCAGGTGGGCCGTATGCTTGTTTGCCACTCTTGTTGTATAAACATTTATAAAATACCTCCCTCCAGGTTCCCTTGGATGTTCTATTCTTTAAGACGCGTCTTTGGCGGAACACGCCACTTACTAACCAGAGAGTGAGAGACCTGTCCTTCTAGACAAAATCCCTTTCCGTCCAAGCTCACGCTATCCATTGTATGGCAATGACATAACTTTTTCCGCGCGTAAAGTCACTGTGATGTGCATAGAGCTTTGCTACGGATACCATGAACAAATAATCAAAAGTAAAACCGAATCAATATAGGTTTTTTCGCTCACTTGTTTTCTTTTAGTTGCAGCTTCTAGAATTATCATTGCTACACATTGGTAGCCTAAGCAAGAGCAGAAAGGGAATTTATCTGTGGGGGCAGTTACCATAACACTATAATAGCATCTTCAACCACCGCCGGTTATGGTATGACTGATATAAACAGACCTCTTGAATGTAACAACTCCACCTGCATGCGACAGTGGCGGTCATAAATCGGATTCTCTAGTGTCGCGTCCAATATATAAGAGTTATAGCTCGGTTATAGGGCAGGAAATTAATTCTATCGGTAGGGTTGCGTCGGTGATATAAACCTAGGATACTTTTGTCAAAAACTATTATGTTTTAACCGTAGGACTACAGAGTAAACCAAAAATATTGAAAGACCTACGGACTATTTTCATTAGACACCGTTTCGTAGCTCATGAAAATTTGCTACGAGCTACGACGTAGCTAATGTTCTATATAATTTGATAGCGGCTAAAAGTTATTTAAATGGGTATGTACTATGTAAGTTACTTTTTATCAAATGTAATATGAGTTTTAGGGCAAGTAAACTCATAAACTGTTCTGTTTCGATCTCACAACGTGCTTAATGGTTAAGGATCAAAAATCGAAGTCAAATCTGCATACGACTGACAAGAAATTCAAAGACGCATTGTAGAAATCGTACTAATGCCGTGCTTGAGAAAAGACGACCGACTCGGCATCTGTCACGTAAGCACTTAAATATACGTTCGGAAAAAGGGGTGTTATCACACGGTGAAGGCGTATACGAGTCAGTTTATATGTATATACGAGGATATCGTTCAGAAACTTCTTTTGTGAGCCGTGGTGGCCGAGTGGTTCGAGCAGTTGCCTGCGACGCAAAGGTCGCAAGTTCGATTCCCGACTGTACCAATGAGTTGTTCTGAACTTAAGTACAGTGATTAGTCACACCACGAGCTTTACGGTGAAGGAAAACATCGCGAGGAAATCTGCATACATCTGAGAAGAAATTCAAAGGCGTATGTATAGTCGTGCTTGAGTATCGGCGATGGACTCGCCATCTGTCACGTTGGCACCTTATATACCTCTGGCGGAAAGTGGGTGTGTGATTATTACCTATACACCTCTGCCTACCCCTTCGGGGACCCTTGTGGGAAGGCGTGAGGATATATTATATTATTATTATTATAACTTCTTTTACACAAAAGCTGTCAGGCTCAGGCAATAATTGCATATGGTCTAGGCGTTATTTTTCTCCGCAGCATGTTTAATAAATTCGTAGCAGCTATTATTATACAAGCTAGTTCACGAAGAGATCATTATATTTTCGTATGTTATTTCTTGATAAACATCCCAACGAGAAACACCATAATTTTCTAGCATATCATTTAGAAATGTTGCGACAAGTGTTCTGTGTTGTCACCGTTGTCTGCAGACTATTTTCCTTGAAAGCATGAGCAAGGACTTCTGTGTAACAAGAGTGCCTCGGGAGATTTCTGAAGTAGTGCGGTCATTAGAAAGAGTACTCGTTGAACGACGGAGCCAGTTTTCCTGACTGCATGAATGAAACGTGCAAGTATAAGAATAGTTATTATCTATAACGATCTTCGATAATGAACTTTATTTTTTTTTTTAATTACCGAGGTGTTTACATATTCTTATTCCGCTCCTCATATTATTTACCTAAACAAAAAAAAATAACAAAACAAATGTGGACGGAGCGAAAGAGGTATGTAAGTCTAGAGAGAACTGGCGCTCTATTCTCTATACGGGGTAGCGTTAGCGACTCGACGTGATGATATGTATGTACTGGGAATGGTACCTACATAGGAAATTAATGTTTGATGTTGTTCTATGGGAACTGTGTACATACCAGACATTTTGGGAGCTGATATATCATTAGATTTAACCTTCGATACCCGAAACGTTACCCTCACCAGATAGATTCCGACTAGCATCGTTGGTATTGTTATGTTATTTCATCCTCTTTCATTGAAACTAAATTGTCATGTACTATTCGGTTTGAATTAAGCTTTCCTCTTTAGCAGAAGAAGGCCAGGGCAAAAGTAAGAGAAAGACTTTGGATTTAACTTTGCCCTGAAATTATCTAAAGAGAGGGTTCATCAAGAAGGTAGAGAAAATCTTTTTAGAAATTTGGAACGATAATGAACTCGGTATGTGTATGTATCTTCATATTTTTTTGCTTAATTATTTAAATTTGCTTTTCTCTTCGCTATTAATCAGCCTGAAGAGACTTCTCTCTTCAGGCTGATTAATAGCGAAGAGAAAAGCAAAAGAGGTCTAGAGAGAAGAGGTGTATTATTATCTCTGCATTCCACGCGAGATTCCACTCGGTGTCATATGATGTAAATATGTTAAAGATTTTAAATATATACTTTCAATTTGAACTAAACTGGAGATTCCAATCTAATCTTCGGCTTAAGCAAGAATAAGCTGTATAATCCGATCGCATTTACCTCGATACGAAGTGGATTTACTAGCCAATATATTGCTAGTAACCGGGCCCGGGGGAACGCCCAAGTCGTGTCACAGGTATCGGCTATGTCTATGCATATACGTGGAATACATTATCCAACGTAAGTATGTATGTGAAGGATAAGAATTGCGAGAACTAGAACCTTAAATAATTATGGTTTATATGCATTTTGTTTGAAGAGCTAAATCATGGCCAGAATGCTTAGCCCTTGAGTTATAGCCTGCCTTTAAGTACTGACAAACAAAATATGTTAATTAGTTTTTAGTTACTGTATTATCGACTATCAATCAGACAACGAGTGAGTAGTCGAGATTGTGGCGCACTGAATACTTGGGCCTATAGGATATATATATGAAAGGTTGTGAGGATTTAGTTCCTCTTTCATGCAAAAACTAATGAAAGAAAATAGATGAAATTTATGTATTTATGTAGATATATTGGATTGGCACATGGATGTTTTATAAATAAAATTTTGCACAGGCGACACCGCGCGGCTCATCTTGTTTATGTATTATATGATAAAGGTAATATATAGAATACGATATACTAATATACAATTCCAAGGAATTCCCAAAGCTATGTAAGTGACATTACGTCTTCGAAATGGCAACGCTCGCAAACAAATGAAGGGGAGGGCATTGAAGAGGGAAATATCAATCGCTTCAAATTGTGCCCTCTGGGGGAGGACCTTGAATGCCAAAATCACGACTTGCCTAATGATGCATTACTCTGGTTCAGAGCTTCGTCGGCCGCAAATAATATTATCTACCTTGATTAACTACATCATTGAATTTAGCACTCTATATTCCATGACATACAGATTGAATTGAATCGCAATAACTTTGTTGCTTATGATGTTTTAGAAGCAAGTAAGTGTCATAAGCAGGTTATGGATCGTTCAGTAACTATTCATTCTTATCGTAACGTCAAATCCAATTGTACGTTCCATTTCATTGTTATCTGATGCTGTCTGCTTTTAGGACAGGTATTTAGCATTAAATCGAGTACTAGAATACACAATACCAATGTGACCGTACTAGGGCCTTATGTCAAGTTTCAACAGATAGGTATTCATGCTAAGTTCTACTGAAATTACAACTTTGGTATGCAATATTGCATACTATGAATACATGAAATGAAAATATAATTGGCGATGACATCTGTATTACACGAAACTAGCAACTCTCTGTTAAGGCAATTTTTTTATTACAGACCTGAGAAAATAGCTGAAATTCCTTTTCCAAAATTTAGAATCAAGCATCAAATAGGAAATCGTACGTCAAAACCATCGCCGTTACTCAAGCATGACTACGCCTATACTATACGCCTTTGAAATTCTTCTCAAACGTATGCAGGTTTCTTTACGATGTTTTACTTCGCCGTAAAATTCGTGGTGTGACTGTTCTTTATTTAAACATAAACACATACGTCTGAGTTCTTCACGGGGTAGGCAGAGAGAGCAGAACACCAGTTTTATTTTAGGTTGTAATCTCTTTCGCTTCATCACATTTATCAATATTTTCGTACTCGCTCTCGCTATTCGTCGATTCTTGACATTAACATCCTTGAGTATAGGGCTCCAGTGTTTTAATATTTTGGGACACGCACCAAACTGGAACTATACAATTTAACGAACATAGTAATCCTTGCATACAGTGAACACGATGCTAATGCGTAAACTTCGCCATGAATCAGAGGAGAAACTCGCATTAGCGTGCATTGTACGGCGATAAAGTGCACGCTTGTAGCGACTGTTTGATGACTATAATGCTACCTTAGGTCGGTCTAGCCTAGGTCTTGGAGCTTTGAGGTGCAGCTAGTGATGTATGAAGTTAATCAAATTGAACGCTTACTGCTATGGAAATACATTGCTATATGGAAATACTAGCTATCCCTCTAGCTCGGGTGAAAAAAAGTTATTTCCTCAAACAGGATCGCAGCGCCACCTATCGGGTCCAATTTTAAATCTAAAGCATTGTATTAGTTCAGTGAAATACACAGGCACAGAAGAAATATATGTATAAGAAGAAGATTGGTGAGCCATTATTTAATGGCTAGTGAAAAGCAACTAAATTGCTATTGTAAAATTTGTAGTAAACACTTCGAACACATATTTATTCGAATATTTAGGGTCAAAAATAATTTTCTCTACGACTTGCAATCGGTAAAATATGGATGATATTTGGTTAAGGAAAACAAAAGAATATTATGTAGAAAACATAGTAACAAACTTCTAGGGCATTACGGAGGCATGTCCATATATTTTTTAAAGGTAAAAAGTGCCTTATTCTTACCCGTCGATTATTCATGTGAAACCCCCTATTTCTTTCCGCTCAGCTCCTCTAAAATTTCATACGTTTTTTTTCAAATCCTGTTAGTTGTGCAAAAGCTTAGCCTGTTCAAATACACAAACAAACTCTTTAGTTAAATTAAATTTGTATTTGTCCATTAACAAGCTGGATACTTTATCTATGGTTTAAAAAACCTTAATACAGCAAGAACATATATGAATTACCCATTCATGTCAGATATGGGGCGCGCCCCAAATGCTTTCAGAGGCATCCACGACAAACCGCAGCCGCCAGACATTCCATCGCTAGGCACAAACATCATCAAAGGGCTGTGCTCACAATTTGCCGGCCCTTGATTGGTCACGTACCGTCGGTACACCTGTGTCATCCACTTAGTGCGGACCCCAAACAAAAGATGGCGAGTGGTGTGAGTTTAAAAAACATAGCGAGCTTTTCGGAGCCATTTAAAAATCGAATACTAGGTCTGTTTTGCAACCCAAATTTATTACGAGTTTGAAAAAAGAACACCCGATGATAAATAATTGTTTTTTTATAAAAAAAATACCTTTGTAACTAAGACGATGTAGTTGAATTATAATTGAAATGTAAATATATTTTATTGTCACATCTTGTGTACGCTCGTTCTTGAAAGAATTGCACTCTGTACGTGTCCGCTAGCGGTGGCACTTGCGCGTGGCTTACTCTAGACGTTTAGGTTACATAGTTGACATCACAGCAATAAGTTTTATTTTTTTATATACATTCCCATGATACATTTACTCCTGAATCGCTACAGCTTATGAATCACAGTATGTCTAAGTCGACAGGTGCGTAGTATTGTCGTCAGCGCCGCTTGAATGCCTGATGCAGGGGATTGAGTTTTGAGCTTTTAGCAGCGAGTGTCTCGGGGACTAATCGAGTGTACGCGCGCCTTTACACTGGCTTAAATTTTAAGTGTACAGTAAAACTACTCAACAGATTACATGAATTTCACTATTCTTAGCCAACTTGGTAACTAAGGACGGTGAAAAATATGTAATATTATTTATCACACAACTAGTTTTACAATGAATAAAAACGCGAAGAAATTTGCATACGTTTCATAAAAAAATCAAATAGCATGTATGAGTAACACCGAGTCCCGGTGATAATATGATGATGATGATGATGATGATGTGTGAAGGACTTGCCATCTGTCAAATTGACACCTAAATATATATCTCCGGCGAAAAAAGGTGTTGTTGCACTTTTGCTTACCCCTTCGACCCTTATTTCCCTTTGTGAGACGTATAAATAATCCAACATTTATTTCCAAAAGAATCCATTACCATTGGGAAAAAAGCCTAAAGCGGAAAAATGTGGAGGGCACGTCACAAAAGTGTCTCGTTTTCGGCATTCATCACATTTCACTCTCAATTTATGCAGGTAATCCGTCGAGTTGTTTGTGCTGAGCATTGCGGTTGTAAATCACAAAACAAGCCCACTTTACCGTCCATTTGGGCTCATGTATACGAACCAGAATGATGTAAATAATAGGATTATTTTACAGTTTTGCGCCATCACAAACATAATGTATCATAGTTCTTTTCGTATTCAACGAAAGTGGGGAATAGGTCTTGAAGTTATTATTCCCTATCTG
Source organism: Drepana arcuata (assembly GCA_016069955.1). Taxonomy (NCBI): domain Eukaryota; kingdom Metazoa; phylum Arthropoda; class Insecta; order Lepidoptera; family Drepanidae; genus Drepana; species Drepana arcuata. Next base: position 16,602 of record JACCPG010009415.1, on the reverse strand, counting down.
TTTTGGAGATTAGTCTTTTGAGACTATTCATATCATTACGATACGCCTTTCTTCTAAAGCTGTAAATTTGCTGCGTTATTCGTATTGTTTTTCATTCGACAGATGGCGCTATGTTTGCAATAGTATATGACAAGCGTGTACTTTAAATACAATATTGTATGAACATTACAAGCCAATCAAAAAACGCACGGAGTCTGATAAGCTCAAAGTAGTATACCATAAGCAAGGCTAGTTTTTATTGTACCTACGCATCAACAAAAACATAATTCCTGCGTTATCGTAGATAACAGATAAAATATAATGTAAGTTTATGATAAGTATAAGGAAAATGGCAGGCAGATATTTAGAGACAGATTCTTGGCAAGGACGGGAGCTGTATATCTACGAAGAACTTGAGTGAATGGCAGACGCATAAATCAATGAGCGTCGAACATAAAATTTCCCTTCACTTACCGCGCCAACAATGCGACCACACTTCTAGCAAAGCGCACGAGCTTACTCGCAATCAGTGTGGGTCCATTGTTTATTGCAGCACTGAACGAATATCCTAGTAATATTATGTATACAAAAGTTGGTATAGCATTTTTGTTCCTCTTTCACGCAATGAACGGAATTGAATTAAATTTGTCACAGAGTTTCATTATTTGCTGGATTACTCTATCTTTATATGCAACTAGCTGTGCCCGCGACTTCGTCCGCGTGGGGTAGTACTTTGCGAAGTATTTTTTGATTTATTTTAGATGTGTGTGTGTGTATAGAAGATGCCTACGTCACAGTAGCTTTATGTATTCAAAGTCTCAGCCCAATCGGTTTAAAATTGACAAAGTTTACAAACTTTCATAAAAACAAAGAACAGTTAAAACTAACTACTTACGGATAAAATATTTGACCGAAATAGGTATCCTGAGGCAACGTGCCTAGAAGCCTAGCAGCATTGCCACGCTGGATAGCAATGCTGTTTCTCTGAGCGAAATATGTTCCAGCCCGCCTGTCACGAATTGAATTAGCTGGATTAATACTTGGGATGTGTTTTGTCTGCAATGCAAATATTGTTAGTTCGAACCCCAACAATGCCACTGAGTTTTTCTGAACGGACAGTGATTTATTACATAACAATCAAACGAAATAAGTGAAGATTTCAGACAAAAGAATTCGGATTGAACGTATTCTCAGTCTAGTGTCTTATTAAAGTCTTGTCTATTCCATAAAAGGTATTTTACTTCATCTTCTATTTTTCTTTAGTAGCATAACAACGTTGCAAAGCAAAACCCATAAGTGGAGCCCTGTATAGGTTATAGACGCTATGGGCTCTTATATTGGTTGTAATTTGCTCAGACTGGTATGTTTTCATTTGGTATCGTTGCCAACTTTGTAATAGTCGTATGCAGTAATTATTACCATTTATGGTGTCAATAATTATATCAAAGTATATCAAAATCGCCAACAAATAAGTTGAGCTTCCCGATACATACAGTGGAGACACGCTCGAAGTGCTAATACTTCCGACAAATACTGTGACGGCTATGAGACAAAACTCATACAAACTTAGGGGTGGCTTACAGAGGGTGCCTTAAGACTTGTCGCGGTTACTACTTACAAACTAAAATATACTCTAAGTCTTGGTTGTAAAGCTCCATTTGCTGTGGTTAAAAGGCAAAAGCCGTTGTTACGGAGGTGAAATATGATAATCGCCGCGGCTGATGATAGTATTCATAGTTTGAAAGAAGCCTTAAATATTGCGAGGGGGATTAGTGTGCATTTCAAGTTTGCATCTATGTTTTCAGCACCCTGCCTTTACAAATAAGTACTTATACGAGTGTACTCTAAAAGGGGGGTAGATATGCCATATGTGCTCTGAAAACAATAATAAATGTTGTGGATTTCAGCTGTTACTCTTTGTTGGTCTATAGTTGTATCTTCGGGCCTTCCCAGGAGAGACCAGAAATCTAAAAAATATATGTATAATTGGATCTCTAGAAGGAGTTGGCAACGTGTGACACGTATCGTATATTTTTGGGTGCCAGTGTAATTTTAGTTTCTTAAGCCTGACTATACATCTCTGAGTTGCTTCTTAAACGTTTTCCAGCTTCTTCTGATAAATCACTGTAGGTCGGGACTAGGTCGGAGGTTCGAGAAAAGCTCTTTCACAGCAACGAACTGGGGTAAACAACATTATGAATAAGACCGAATCTACCCGTGTTTGTCTAATATGCATGAAATAATCTTATTTGCTCTGAAAGTTCTGCATCATAAAAAATCATTTAAATTTTCGAAAAAAAATATATACTTTCAGAGGAATTGCGAGTGTTATTTTACGCATTCTTACACCGGTTAAAGGTGTAATAAATTATATTAAATCGAAGATTCCATAAGCAGGTTTGGTTTTGCTGGAAGTAAATACTCGTGGTACTTCATCATTCAAGCCAAAAACAGATTATCCACGTTTCATGTTAATGAACACGCAAAAAACAGACAAGGAAATGCAGCACGTACATTTTCGTAAATCCGTAATACATCATATTTAATCCGAGCATCAATAGCAACAATATTGTGCCCTCGCCAATACACACCGTAAATACAAATACGTCTGTGATTTCATCTGCAAAATATTTATATGGACAATGAAACAAATTAAATATTAAAATAATTCTTATCAAATATTTTGTAATTTAATATAAACTTCAATCAGGCATTTTATTCTTAATCACAAGAATTTTTAAATTCAGTCGTATGTCGTTCTTGAGTAACGGCGACGGACTCGCCATCTGTCACGTTAGTACCCAAGATATAGCTCTGGCAGAAAGTGGATTTGTGGGTACTTCCTATACACCTTCGCATACCCCTCTGGGACCCTTGTGGGAAGGCGTGAGGATATATATATATATATATATACATTTTTATTCAAGATATTAAATGGCATGCGTATCAGATGTTAACGTCACCTTATTTTATAAAAATTATATATCCTCACGCCTTCCCACAAGAGTCCCCGAAAGGGTAGGCAGAGGTGTACAGGTAATACCCACACACCCACTTTCCGCCAGAGGTATATTAGGTGTCAACGTGACAGATGGCGTGTCCATCGCCGTTACTCAAGCACAACTAAACATACGCCTTTGAATTTCTTCTCAGACGTATGCAGGTTCCTCTCGATGTTTTCCTTCACCGTTAAGCTCGTGGTGTGACTAATCACTGTACTTAAGTCCGGAAAAGCTCACTGCTACAGTGGGGATTCGAACTTGCGATCTTTGTGTCGCAGGCAACTGCTCGAACCACTCGGCCACCACGGCTATTACCTTATTTTATTACTTTTATAATTTTGTAGGTATAAAATAGATAAATCTTACCCCAGTATTAAGCCATGGAGGGCAAAAATAAAATACGAGTTTATACTATCGTCATAAAATAGCGAAGTTATTTCATAACTCCTTAAGGAATCCATAGGAATAGCCTTACAAGCATCCAGCTACTGACTGTATTGCCGATACTGTACTACTGGAACAAAAAAGCTGTGGAGTCTCTCTGGTAGAAATGTCGATGCTATTATAAGTTTAAAAAAAAAAAGGAAGCTACATACAGAAATGCATAAGGTCTTATTGGACTTTGTGATAAAATAAGATTGTCGGTTGATCACAGGGTATTATTATATACAAAGGGCGTATTATTTAGCGCTTTAGGTCAGTGATTACGTAACAGATGTCAATTCACCATTATAGCCGACTGAAAGACACCTTAGATTTTAAAATAAAAAAAATCTTATAACGGGTCTACTGGGATTTAAATCCTCAATCTTGATTTTGGATTAACGACTCGTCCACTAGGGCTCACACTTACCTATCCATCATGGGAGTAATAATAAAAATAAAAGGTCTACCCCTCTCTCTATTCCCAAAGCTTGTAAGTCGTGTAACTCAATTACACCTCACTATCGGCTTAGGGAATATAATACAAAAACTGAACTCAAAGGCTTCATAACTTTTGAGCTCAAATACCTCTCAGACTTAAACACACTTGCAATCAAATAAAGGATTTATGTTGGTCGATTATAAGGTTTGTTTTTAAATAGAATATGTATGGAATCCGAATATCATGTTCAGTGATTTATGAAAAGTAGAGAAAATGACAGGTCAATAATTAGACATAAATTCGTGGGAGTGGATCGTGCAAAAGCTGTATGGTGTAGTAAACCTCTTTAAGCTTGAGTTGAAATTCAAACACAAATCTACAGACGTGCTTGATAGACTCCGACAAAATACACTGTTTATTCAGATATACCTTTGCACTTAAATATATTTCTGGCGAAAAGAGGGCGCTGTCACACTTTTACTTTACCTTTATCTTTGGGGATCTTTGTGGTATCACTCGAATAATGTTTTAGTAATAAATAACACTTAAATGTGTCGAGAAGGAAACTCTAAGGTTACTTACATTTTGTTTGTTGTATGTTTAAGTCGATTGCGTACAATAAATAAGCCGTTTAACCAAAACACAGCAACCTGTTGTTTGCGATCGCGTGACTTGACAGTATTGGTGCGGTCCGCTTTGCTCTCGCTTTGTAATGCCACGGTAATACCGACAAAGCGATCCCGTTTTGCCAACTGGCGCCTTTTGTGGCTTCGTATCGAGGATAAAAAATTTAAATGTATATTTTGTTACGAAATAAATATCTCCATATTATTGCTAAAAAAGTATGTAAATTTAATCACTGAATAATTCCGAGTGAGTGAGTCGGGAATGATTATTTTGACCGAGCGGTTTATCTTCCTGAAACTGAATGAGTCTCTCTGAACTCAGCTGCTGTGGTTAATCACAGAACGAGGTTTACAGTCGAGAGAAACATTACAAGGAAACCTGTATACGTTCAAAATAAATTCAAGATCGTATGCCTAGTCGTGCCCGACTGACGGCAACGGATGCGCCATCTGTCTCCTTGGCTGAACATATTTCCAGCGAAATAAGGTTGATATTCGAACGCCTGCCCTATGGGAGACACATGAAAGTATAAATTATCTTTCAATAATCTTTCCTAACAGCGTTATGTAAAGCTTTTAATATATATTTTGTCAACTGGCCACTGTGATGCTAAATTATAGGGTGGAATCGAGGTGCTAAGACGAACATTGCTGTTTAAGTCACGCCATGACGTTTTTCATGAAAATTTATAGTTTTATAGCACTATTGGGTTAATGGCTCAGTGTTACCATATGACGTAGTTTATAATGGTATATTTTAATTTGGAATGTTCAACGAATAAGCCATGCGGCTGTAACGGAAGAAGAAACAATAAACGTACTAAAATATCCGTTTCATGACATACATTTCTAGTAACAAATGTTGGCAGTGGTATCTTCTCTGAAGCATTGGCGTATTCCAACTGCAGAGTTAGCGGCAAAAATAAAGGTAATTTTGGCTTCTCTATCCAACTGACATACACCTCAAATATCGGTGGTAAACAAGGGTCCATCAACGTAATTATAATTATCTGTTAGTAAGCTATAAGAAGCCGTGGTGGCTGAGTGGTTCGAGCATTGGCCTACAAAAATAACAAGTTTAAATTGGGACTGTACCAAATAGTTTTTCTGAACTTAAGTAAAGTGATTAGACAGTCACCATAAGCTTTACGGTTAAGGAAATAATCGAAAGGAAGTCTGCATACGTTTGAGCATAAATTCAAAGGCAATATAATATATGTATAGCCGTGCTTGAGTAACGGCGATAGACTCGCACATCTGTCACATTGACACCTAAACTATATCTCTGGCGGAAAGTGGGTGTGAATGACACCTCTGCCTACGCCTTTGGGGTCCCTTGTAGGAAGGAGAATATACATATATATACGTATATATATATATAATAATAATAATATATCCTCACGCCTTCCCACAAGGGTCCCCGAAGGGGTAGGCAGAGGTGTATAGGTAATACCCACACACCCACTTTCCGCCAGAGGTATATTAGGTGCCAACGTGACAGATGGCGAGTATATATATATATATATATACGTATTCTATTCTATAGACTGCTTCCATTAAGTCCGTTACTCTAAAATATATCTTCGGCGAAATGGGTGTTTTTTCCACTTCTACTTACTGTTTCCGAGATCCATAAACGTGATGATATAAGTAGGGTATGTAAATATAAAATCCTAAGATGTTGTAGGCCTACCCCTTCGGGGACCCTTGTGGAAGGCGTGAGGATATATTATTATTATTATAAGATGTTGTAATTTACATCAAACACTTTTTTCATTTGTATCCAGTGCTATTACGGTACGAGGGGTGGCTTACAAAAGGTAATCACATGCAACCAGAGGGCTGATATTATCTCTGAAGAAATTTCACTCACTTTTTTCAAATATAAAGATATAACATGCTGCAGTATGTCCAAAACTATACAACAATACTAAAACGTATCTAAACGGGATAAAATTAGACACTGCTGAGCAAATTTTGATGCGTTCTTCCGTCTGTGGACTAAAGGCCGTGCTGTATTTACTTATCCAATTACATAGATGAAATCGATCGGACGCTCAAGGACGGGAACGTCATGAGTACTCGAAACCGACGAGCATGTATGAAGAGACTGATGAATGTGGACGAAGCGAAAGAGGTATGTAAGTCTGAGAGAACTGGCGCTCTATACTCTCTGCCTACCCCGTTAGGGACTCGTGATAATATGTATGGTGTACGTATTTACTCTTTCCAAATTGCTTAATACGCCGGGGCTTAATAATAATGTCCTCAGCCCAGAAATAATCTACATAAAATTATGCAATTTTATTTATCTTAATTAATAGTACCCTCTCCATTAACAACAAAATTTAATCATACCATGACAAGACAATGAAATCTAACTTCGAATTGAATTTAATTTCACGCGATAATCACTTTTAATTGTCCTCAGTGGAAGGACATTATTTGCATAATTTGCTCTCGCTCTGACCCTAGAGCGTTCTATCTACATAAATAAATATGAATAACGACGAAGGAAGCGGTTTTTGATACGTTCCACTATTGAGTTTGTCGAGTTGCCAAGATAGGGTGTGTGCACATTGGACTCTAATGCAGATTATTGGTTTACTATAGATAGGTTGCAAGTCGTCACTTGATGGTAAGTTACGGATAACTCTTGCCACCGAGGATAAATAAATAAATAAATACCTGGGACAATTCCACACAAATTGACTTAGTCCCAAATTAAGCAAAGCTTGTGTTATGGTAACTAGACAACGATATATTTACTTATATAGATATATATACACATAAATACATAGGACATCCAAGACTAAGGTACAAATACTCGTGTTCATCACACAAATATCTGCCCTGAGCGGGATTCGAACCCGCGTCTTCAAGTTTCGCAGTCAGGAGCTCTAACCACTATACCAGACGGCCGTCCATAATATCCAGGATAATGAGGTACTGCTAAGCTGTGAGTTTGTAAGTATGTATTGATTATTATTATTAGAATGTTCAAGGGCGCATTTCAATATGTTTCATGAAACGAATTCAATGTATGTGGGATCTTCCCAACTGTATTAATAGATTTTTAGACAACATTCTTAATACGTTTTTTATATACACAGAAAAACAGAAAACTTGGAAAGGGTTCCGTACGACACATTTTAGAATGTATATACTTCTTATTGGTTTTCCTATAAGGGATCCATGTTTTCTTCCGACGTACGGCACCCCATAAAACTGGTTTGTTCGACACTTTTTTAATGTTGGTTAAATATTATATATATATCCTCACGCCTTCCCACAAGGGTCCCCGAAGGGGTAGGCAGAGGTGTATAGGTAATACCCACACACCCACTTTCCGCCAGAGGCATATTAGGTGCCAACGTGACAGATGGCGAGTCCATCGCCGTTACTCAAGCACGACTATACATACGCCTTTGAATTTCTTCTCAGATGTATGCAGGTTTCCTCTCGATGTTTTCCTTCACCGTAAAGCTCGTGGTGTGACTAATCACTGTACTTAAGTTCAGAAAAAACTCATTGGTACAGTCGGGATTCGAACTTGCGACCTTTGCGTCGCAGGCAACTGCTCGAACCACTCGGCCACCACAGCTTTAAATATTATAGTTATAGTAGGTATACATCTTTTTATTTGCAAATGCAATATCAGATACTTTGATACATACCATAGAAAACGTATGCGTGAAAAGTAGGTTACACGCTTGTGGATTGCTTACGGATCGTAAAAGCTTGCATTGTAAACACGTATTGTTCGACATGATCCCATTTGGTAATACCATAGGGTGTTTAGGGCCTATCAGTATTCTGACTGGGTACGTGCAACAATCGTATGAATACGTGCAATTGACTCTCAATGTGAACACGCCCTTAACTAACGTCTCCGAATTCGATGGCAGATTTTGTCGCAAAGCAAAGTTTGACGCTGTCAAAGTATGAGGAAATACTTTTTAGCAATATTACAAACTTGTCTCGCTCCACTGGCAAACCAAACAAGTTTTGGAGAGAAGTATTTTATGTAGCAAGGATTGGGGTAAAGGAAAGTTTGACGTAATTTTCCCGATACTGTACTCAACAACCAGTTTACCAAGTTTTCGTTTGTGAAAGCGCAAAAGCCGCGGTGGCGGAATGGCTTTAGTAGTTCACTGTAAAGTTCCTTTTGCTGGTTCAAACACCGGTTTATAGCGTTAAGTTCTTATTTTATGCATAGTCATTTATCACATCACGATCTTTGCGATAAAACAAAACAGTGATGAAACCTGCATACGTTAGATAAGAAATTCATACTTACATATCACCACGCCATCAGTTAGCCAGTTCTTTAAGTAACTGATTTTTTCCGCTATTATGAATGTGAATCTTTTCATACAATGATTGATTTAGTATCTTCTCGGACACTTTATATTACACCTGAATTGTGATAAATCATTACTAACTTTATTAGTTAAGTTAGTGGTAAGGTTTATAATATAAAATTCTAACTAGCCTTGATCACATTACATTTAAAATTTAAATAGTATAAATGTAAAGATACTTTTAAGTTAGTTTAATCATTTCTAGAAAGTATTATTTTAAGGTATAAGAGAATTACTGTAACTTAATTGATAATTGTAAGCTGTATATATATATACATATTAAATAAATAAATAAGCTTCCATGTGTATTAGAATATGCATACCGCTATACCCGCACAACCGATGTGTTCACAATAAGTGTTGAGATCTTATACATACAACACGGAGGGTGTTAATATGCACAGCTAAGAATTAAGATGTATAGGCAACCATTGAAAAAAGGCTGTGTTGAAAACACCGGAGTACAACAAAGACCTCCCTCGTATTTGCGGTGTGCTTTATCGCTCCATCGACATGACGTTGTATAATACTCAGTACGGTTAGTGTATTCGATGCTGAAATTTCATTGTAATTACTAATAATTATTACCTTCACTATTAAAAATGTCACATTGCCACCAAAATTCATCTCTAGCTGAAAGTGCTAACGTGACAGATGACGAGTCCATAGCCGTTAACCAAGCACGACTATACATACGACTTTTAATTTCTTCTCAATTGTATGCAGGTTTCCTCTCGACTTTTTGCTTCACCGTAAAGCTCGTGGTATGACTAATCACTGGGACCACCACGGGATTCGAACTTGTAATCTTTGCGTTGCAGGCAAGTAGGTACTCGAACTATGCGGCTACCGGGGCTTTATAAAGATACATGAAACAGATTTATTTAGTAGATAATGCCATGAAAGCAACGGGAAAGACCTTTCTTTAAATTGCCGATTGTTTGACGTCGGCATTAAAACAGCGAAATGTCAATATTTGCCGACGGGGCGAGGGCCGTAATCCCTCCTCTCGGCAAATACCAGGAGATTGCCGGCTCGTCTCCTGGCTCCTGGGCCTTTGTCGTCAATCTCATCAATAAACATTCTATAATTAAACAAAGAACACTCATTAGTTTTAGTAATGTTGTATTAGATTTGTTTGCAAGTTTGTTTTCAGACAAATATTTAGTTTGCTATGCTGTTCGTTGACCCTTTAGCGAGTATTCTATTTGATCTATATTTATTTATTTATTATTTTACCTTTATATATTAATAATATATAATTCTTCTGTACGTGTGTTTGTCACCTAACTCCTAAAGGACTGGACCGATTCGGATGATTTTTTGTATATTTGTTTGGGTACCTGAATGGTTTAAAAATATAATCTGACACCGTATACGGTGGTAGGTGTTCTACTCTCTCTGCCTACCCCGTGAGGGCCTCGGCGTGATGATATACATCAAATGTATATCAAAACCAAATTATATGTGAAAATATTATCATGACAAACCCCGCCGCAATTTTAGTAACATTCTAGTAACTACCGTTATACTAGAGAACAAACGAACTCAAATCACAAACAACAAATATTATTTATTTAGGGTTGTCACAAACCCCGCAAACAAGCCGTTATTCAAGCCCACCTATTACCCTATCACAGGTACCAACCCTTGCAAAAAGAATAATAGAACATTTGTAAATAGAACAAAAAGGATGCAAATACCACCATATATATAATGAAAATATGGATGTTTGTATGTTTGTTACGGTATCACGTATTTCATTCGAAACCAAGGATAGAACATGGGAGTTAATTTCGCCGTTTCATCTCCTGTAAGGTTTTTTTAATAGGGCAGTAGCCAGCAGTACTTTAAAATTATGACGATTAATATTCTCCGTGTCTCTACGAAATATAAATGTTATTGAACTTACGTTACCTTTTTACGTTTACTTTACGTAGCCTTTGTCGTATTGTCACATGTAGTGCGACCAAAACATTGCTAGGCGAGAGAGGTAGGGCATAACGGGTTCCCCGTTCGAATTTGGAGCTGCCCGACTGGGGCAGGACCTTCACCTTATAGAAGTCCGTAGCCAAATAACACAATTTATTGTGTTGTGTTCCTACGCGGTGAATAAGGTTTCCAGAAATGAGCTCCTTGGGGAGGGGGGAGGATTGTTACATTGTGTTGGAAGCAGAGGGATTAAACCCATTATGCTGCCAACACACTGTAACTCTTCGAACACAGAGTGGCAACGCGCAAATGATACTTCGGTATCGTGAGCGTAAATAGGCTACGGTAACCGTTTCCCATCAGTTGGGCCGTATGCTTGTTTGCCACTCTTGTTGTAAAAAAAAAAAGGCGCTTCTTAAGTGCTAAGCCACGACCTTGACTTCAGGCGTTATTGATAACTCAGCTGAACGATTTCCCGTATTATCATTGCCACTTCTAACGGGTAACACCGCGAGACGCAGCCAGTACCCGTTATATACGGTGACCGCTATCAATTTTCCCACAAATTTCCCGCATCCCACATTATTTACGTCCCTTGTTGTGACATATTACTCACACTTCAACACCAGGCCTCCTTTGTTCGACATTGGAGCGCTTGATTTATAGGAGCGTGAGTCAAAGGTGCGAACGTGCCGTATCATGTTAGTTTTTGCGCGTACAAAAAGGATGCCCCAAGCCTATAATTTATTTATAGTATGCGTGCTAAGGAAATCAGAGCTTCTAACACCAAAGCGGATTAATGACGCCTAGCCTAATTCTCAAATTCGGACTTAAGTTTTTCTATTTGTATATCTATTTATCGGGATGGTTAAACGTACGTATGGTATGTTGTTGTCGTAAGAATCTCTTAAAAATATGTACTTGGATGTGACTTTTTATTTTATGTATATGTCACAGTTTACAGTGCATTAAAAACTAAAGTATATTCCTGCATGGTATATAATAATAATAATCTTATCATATAATATATATACATAAAGTTATATTTACGTTATGTTGTGTTTACGCAAAAAATATATAATTTGAGATGTCTATTTGTGTATAGAAAAATTGATAATTGACTGAATATTTAAATAAGAATTGGTCGATTCTCTCTATCTACCCAGTGCGGCAATCGGGGTAATAGTATGTGTGTGTTTATATATATTTTTAATTTAATTTTAAAACGGCGATGGACTCGCCATCTTCACGTTGGCACCTAATATACCTCTGGCGGAAAGTGGGTGTGTGGGTATTACCTGTACACCTCTGCCTACCCCTTTGGAGACCCTTGTGGGAAGGCGTGAGGATATATTATATTATTTTAATACTTATTTTTATTTCGTTATTTTTTTATTAAACACTATCTATGAATTATCATGTATACGACTTCTATTTATAGTTATAACGAAATATAGCTCGTACTAGAAATATAAAATTTTCCATCTAAATAATTACTTGTATATGTATTCCACTAAGAGAATTGAGAAGGCAATAGTGCCTGTATTCTGGGCACCTTGCCACGGGATAACGATTTGGTTCGACGTTTCTTCGCAAGTAATACCACTGGTAGTATAAACTACTACACTATATTGTGAACATTATTATTAATAACGTTATCACTACGATAGCCGAGTGTATTCATGCAGTAGATAGTTAGTGTGAAGGCGACGTGCCGTGCAGCGCAGAGGAAACATCGTGAAATATGACGCATTCACTACATTTAACTTAACTGAAGTTAGCTATTAATTCTGTTGAATATTCAACCAAAGAGTATGTCTATGTATATACATATCATCATGCCTTCACAAAAAGGTCCCCAAAAAGGTAGGCAAAGAAGTGAAGGTAGTACCCTCAAACCCACTTTTCGTCAGAGCTATATTATAGTTGCCAAAGTGACTGATGGCGTCGAAGGTACTCAAGCACGACTATACATACGCCGCATGCAGGTTTCCTATCGCAATAGTCGCAAGTTCGAATCCCGACTGTACCAATGAGTTTTTCTGAACTTAAGTACAGTGATAAGTCACACCACGAGCTTTACGGTGAAGGAAAACATCGAGAGGAAACCTGCATACGTCTGAGAAGCAATACAAAGGCGTATGTATAGTCTTGAGTAACTTGTGCTTGAGTAACGGCGATGGACTCGCCATCTGTCACGTTGGCACCTAATATACCTCTGGCGGAAAGTGGGTGTGTGGGTGTTGCCTATACACCTCTGCCTACCTCTTCGGGGACCCTTGTCGGAAGGCGTGAGGATATATTATATTATTTATAAAGAAAAAGTCCTTGGTTGAGAAGTGGCAACGTTCTCACTACATGACACGTTGATACCAAAAATAATTAAGAGGGTGTTTCTACTAGAAACTGTCTACACACTAGTAGCAAGAAAACCACTCGGCTATCAAGTCTTTTAAGAAATACACGTTCTTATAAATTTGAAATATCGATCAATCGACTTCTTTGATGGCGACAGTCGAACAAAGGCTCCGTTTCAATACCGTCCATATAATTATTTCATTTCAATGCGACAGTTTACCTTTCTGCATCGATAATTGTTCGCAGTCGACAATTAATGGGGATATTCTTGAAATAAGTCCACAAAGAACGGGCGGACACTTCAAACGTATATTTAACAAAACATTTCAATATTATTGGCTAGAAATGGACGTATATTTACTAAATGTCATTTAAATTATAGTGCTTTTTGATGTCATGGCTTTGAAGAAATGAACAAGCTGTTATTCTCCTTCGTTAAGTTTCTCGTTTGTTTTTTTTATTGACGTGATTGTATTTTTTAAACCTAAACAAAAGTGCCGCCGCCTATGAAAATGTCTACTTATGGTATCACTGTAGTAGTACCTACTGTAAATCCATAGGTCACTGGTTCATATCCAGCTTGAAGAAGTTTTCTTTATAAATGTAGAGATAATTGCGAAATGCATTTTGTACATACATACATATATATCATCACGCCAGGTCCCTAACGAGGTAGGCAGAGAGTATAGAGCGCCAGTTCTCTCTAGACTTACATACCTCTTTCGCTTCGTCTACCGGGTTCTTCCTCAAAAAAGGGCCTTCCTTAACTAAGTACTATAAACTATTGTCCGACTATTAATCTGGCAAGTAATACAATATCAATAATCAAGCGACCAGCCACGTGTAGTGTGGCGAGCAAACGTTTATACCAGCTAAGTGTCATTAAAAAGTTAAGTCTTCGCCGGCTGCAAGCGTTCCCTCATTATTTATTTAAAACCCGATCCGATTGTCGTATGTGCGCTCTTTGGAGTGTCACAATGCATAGGAGACGACCTTATTTGTCAACGGCATCATTTATTTATCATTACCTATCATAGTGTGATCATTACCCAGTAATTATCATTACGGTTCCATTTATGATAATTGCCTCTTATTTATTTATTAATTATACGCAAGTATGTGGGTTTCAAACTTGTTTTAAATATAAATAAACATGAAATGCCGTTGGTAAGTAATGGCTTCAGATGAAAACTATTGTTCCCAATATTAGATGATTGTTTATAGTCAAAATAAAGGTTATGAAAGAAGAAATAAATAAGTTTTCAGTGCTTCTGCTCATGACAGTTTTGTGAAACTTCAAGAATATGATACGATTTCAAAGGTGGATATTATATATTCTATTTCTTCGTTACGGGTTGAAAGAAATAACACAACGACTATTTATTTGACAGTTGGAAGTCATAAAAATATTCCGTACGACCTATATTTAATTGTGAAGTAAAATTTACTTTATTAACAATGAAACCATTTACTATGTAAAATTATTTATAAAATACTTTCCCTAAGTATATATTGATGAAGAGTGATGAATGTAAATGATGTGAAATATGTCTTCAGGTCTAGAGAATACTCTTTACCTACAGCGAGCAGGTATTTGCGTGACGATATATATGTAATAAATATACTTAAAAAAGTCGGCCACAACGGCTCATCTGAAATCCTTGTCTATGTTCTTAAATGAGTATGAGTATTGCACCTTAGACCACACCCTCTTCCAGAGAGAATGCTTTTAAAACTTAACCCTTATTTTCTCAGTTTGAGCACTTTAAGGGATTACACGGGAGTTGTCGATAGGGGCGAAGGAGTGCGTTTAATACCTGCTGGAGGTAACTTCACTTTTAGCATTACAGATTTTTTATTTACAATAACAACAATTAATAATATTTACAAAGAACAGTTGAAACTAACTACTTACAGATAAAACACATATGTATGTACTAAGTACTGTACTGTGGAGGCAGAATGGTAGACGTAGTCAAACCCGAGTGTACCAATGAGCTTTTTCTAAATTATATTATTTTTATTATAATTAGAATAAATAAATAGAATGTATAATATGTACCTACCTCACGCCTTCTATATATATTCTGATATCGCTGGTGTTGCGACTATAGCCGGCTATACATCCTTCCCATCAGTCAAGACCAGTTTAGTGTAAAAAAATTAACAACTATATCCAGATTCAGTAATATTTATTGTAGAGAGTAGTGGACAGATTAGAGCCGGTTAAAACGCGAGTGTTTCAGTTAAGCCTACCGCACCTGGCGACGTTTATCTGCACAAGCATACCTGCGGCCGCAAAGGGAAAGTTGTCCCGGTGTGCATTGTTTACATGGACACAGGAACGCTCATTGCACGGATAGATAACTACTGGATGAGACACTTTCATTTTACAGCTTAATTTCAATGAATGAAAAGTATAGATCAGTGGTTAGATTAATTCGTCAAGTCTACGTTGCCATAAACAGTTTGTAATAAACGAACATTTTAAGGCACATGTCTAAATAATCAACGAGTTATTTATCATTAAATTAGTTTTGCTAAAAATCTCGAGGTCAACCAATTTGGCTTCTTTTTGAAAAACAAAACAAGGGCGACGTATGTAAAGGCGTTGCACGAGTTTACATACGTCTTTAAATTATTTCTATTGTGATATATCCCTCTAATTAAGTTTAGAAATAAGCTCATTCGTACAGATCACCGCGACTAACCTGCGATTTCATGAAATAGGTACTTGTTTTAACGCATGTAGTAGCTGAAGTAAAAATACTTCTCTAATATTATTAAGTAACAATAAATTATATGGCTCACTTGATGGCTAACCCCGTATCCCATCTAGGACTTAATTAATTTCGACCACATATACATCCGTGTACGCGTGTTTCGGGCACGAGGGTTGACGATAAATTCTACGCTTTGTGCTCTTCTAGCCGCTCCGTGGTTTTTTACTACGTTTTGTATACCTCGAAAGCAGATAGTTAAAAATGAAGCTACGCCCAGCCAGCGGACTCTGTATTTAAAATATTTTTAGGAGACAAGTTTTCATTAAAATTTTCCAGCTAATTTCCGGTTTGAAAGAAGAGCAAAAGATCGGCAAAAAATAAATACTTAAGCTCCGAGCGATATATATATATATATATATATATTCCTGCAATAAATGTTTCCTCCTCACCTCTGGCAGAAAGTGGGTATTACCTATACACCTCTGCTTACCCCTTCGGGGACCCTTATGGGAAGGCGTGAGGATATATGAGGATAAATGTTTAGGTCTTTATTGATAAAGTTATGTGTATAGTTCAGAATTTGATCATAGTCATAATTCTACTATCTACAGACAGAACAAGCAATCGTAAGTACATTTGAAGTACATACAAACTATAGACGGCAACATTAATGCAAGTAGAGTGAGAAGAAAGTCTCAAGAGATGGAGATAGACATCAATCTTTTACATCACAAAGAGCCGCTCCTTCGGGAG